>BJCM01062331.1:0-34960 GCA_018326385.1 Flaveria bidentis | reverse complement strand
TATATATATTAAAAGTATAGTTTGATTTCAAAAAATCTAGATAAGAGAGAGAATTATAACAATTAATAAAATTAATTTTTAATAAGAGAGAGAAACTTGTATTAATATTTAAATTACTATAATACTCTTTACAGAAAATATGAATATATAAAAATTTGACAAATAGCAAAAATATGAGTTAAAAAAATAATAAGTGACAAAAAATTAGTATTGATACAATTCGTTGAAATAAAAAGAAGACAAGCAACCACAATGGATGTAAATTTTTAAAAAATCAAGCTGGTTAAATATAAATTACAATCCAATTTTTGTTTCTTTGTTGTTATAACTTTTCATATATAGTATTTTATATAGATCTTGAATGTAAGTTTTGCGAGATTTCAATTTGCTTCAATGTTTTAAAAATAAATGGGTATTCAAATCCTGACATCACATGTTCACATTTTCTCTTGAACACTTTTTCCTCCTCTAAAAGTAATCAAAAGTCGTAAAAAAAAACTCTTTGTAACACCCGGCATTTTATACCACCAATATTGTTTGTTTTGCCTATAAAGACCTCACAAATTTGTTTTTGGTTACCCAGGTAAAAACTTCCCAGGAAGATCACTCATCTCTGGATTACTACCACCTGAGCATGTTTAACTGTAGTTCTATTTTCATTCACAACCAATACGCCTAAACATTCGTTATGAACCAGAAATCTCTTTGATCCAAAGCCGATATTGGATTTATTAAAGTTTTACACTCTTTCTCACTAAATGAAAATTACGAAAGATGAGGATTTAATACCCCACCCAAAAAGTCGTGTGTTTATTTTGTGAAATAAGATATTTAATACAATTATCTATTTCTTTTAGGAAAGCTCATATTATAACATTTTTGTCCCCCCACATTAGTAAACCCCATAAAAGAGTTAACCAAATGAATAGTAATTTAAAAATCTTTAAAGTTTTAAAGTACAAATACTTCCAACTATAAAGATTATATAAAGTTTTATGAGATGTTACGAAAATAGATCCAACCACTAAATGGTAGTTAACCTTTTGGGTAAACTTACTATTTTACATTCTTTTTTAAAAAAATATGTACATAGCAGCTATAATTAAAGAATATGGTTTAGGTTTTAATACATATAATAGATAAAAGAGAGCGTACATTGACAAATTACTCTGATTTAACCCTAAAAACTTATAGTCAATTAATGTTGTGGACTTACTATTTTTGCAATTTTAAATTTTTAAGGATCAAACAAGCAATCTAACCAAACTACATGCTCTATTTTTTTAGTTTTCCTTTTATTAATTTAATGTTCTTAATTAAAAACTTAATCCTATTTTTATATTATATCTTTTAAAATATAACTAGTATTAAGTCGTCTGCGTTGCAGCGTAGGGGCGTAAAACTGTATCAAGTATCACCAATGACACACAACTGATCATACATGTGTTGCGGTGTATTACTCGTAAATTTCATAAGAAAATGAAAAACAAAAAAAAATATAATATAAAAAGTATGGGAGATCAAAGATGAAAACAAAAAAAGATTAGGGTTAAATTGTAAAAAACGTAAAAGTAATAGATTAAAATAAAAATAAAAAAATTAAAGTTTAAAAAAACAAATGTTAGTATAACCCACTGTGCATATAATACTACTCATTAAACATACTAAAATTAATATTTAGTATTCTATAAATATTTTCTTAAATTTTAAATTTGTGATATGATTATTTTAATTTATGCTTCGATATAAAAAATTAAATACCAACTTACCATGCCACATCAAACATAATATATTCTCACCTCTTATTTTTAAACTTGCTTTTGTGTCTCTTAACATTCATTTTCACAAGTTTCTTATTTTTTTCTCTAAATTCCAAATATACCTTAGCCACATGTGTATTTTTATTTACGATTTGACATAAACGCAACGTGATAGGATAAACCACTTGCAAACGTATAAGAATCAACATCCATCAAATATGTCACATATTAAAACCACACATGTCAAATTACGAGTTTAGCAATAATCATAAGAGACTGAATATGATTGAGACAATTCTTTATAAAGTGGGGGCTTCTGGACGGCGAGTGGCTGCAATTTCTTCTCCTAGAGCCGCAATTTAGTCGGTTTATATATTAAATTATGATTATTATTATTATTATTATTAAATATTAGATAGTAAAGTTAAAACAAAAGTCGCCCTTTTAGCAAAAATAGAAGGAAATATTTTGTCGGCTTATAATATACTTGTGTTGCTTTTAAGTTATAGGGCAATGAGTATTCTTTATTTCACTTTACTTTGTGTCATGAGAGCTCACACTTTACTCCGTTCCACTCTCTTCGACATAATGTATAAATTCAGAAATAATAAGGGTTAAAACTCAATAGCAATTGTAGGTTGAATACTATAGCGGGGAAGGGCGTGAAAAATTATAGATGTCTACACATGACAATAATATATATATTTTTTTTGACGTGAGACGATATCTACGCCGCATGGTTTGAGCATAAGATGGGTTTAGGGTTGGTAACATTTAATTAGTATTAATGTAGTTCTCGAGTATCATCCAAATACAAATGCATCGATTTGTGGAGCTTTGGGGTTCTTTAGGTCGCTAATTAGCTATAAGAGGACGATCAAATAATTTCAAAACACATGCTCTAAAACATATACATGAAATTCTTATAAAAAAAGAACCTGTTAAATCTAAATGATCCTTAATTTGTTCAGAAACAACACAACCTATTGCTCAATATTACGTTGATTAAAACTCTATTTTCTCATCTCCTCCAACACTTATATAGTTTGATGTGCCTTAATTTCTCTTTCGGTAACATATACTCTACTCCTCTATAGACACGTTTATAGTTTGATACATCTCTCTTTTTATAAAAACAAATCGGATACAAGGAAGGTGGTTAGAATGAGGCTACAACCTTGGTATGATAATTTATTAATGTCAAAAAGGTTTACAATGATATTTCTGTTTTTTAGGCTTCATTTCTCACACATAATATGTTCAAAATTACTAAATTTGTAATTGTTATAGATAACTCCACTCCATGTGTTTTCTTGCTTCCACTAGGTGTATCAATGCTCCTATTTACTAATATTAAAATAGTAGCCTTTACCCTTTTGGTAACTAAAAAAGGTCAACAAAGTAGGAAGATGTGGTTCCTGTGTTCCTCTAAATGGTAAAGTGTATGTTTACATTTAGTGGATTACACTTTAATCCTCTCTTCTCCAATCAGCAATTTTAATTACATTCTCTGCTATTGTTTTAATATTATTATGTGGTGCATATGATTCTTTTTATAGAATTCAAAAGTTTTTCAAATATTACTTACTGGTATATTAATTAATATTAATAAGAAAAAAGTCTATGTTAAGAAACTAGTTGATTAGTTAAATGACTTGTTATATAAGAATTCTTGAAATGGGTATGTACCTCATGCGTCCATCACAACCGGGTGCCATATCGATTGTGTTTCACCGAAAAAGTTACCGCACATAATAAGTGTGACCTCTTGCCTCACATTCCACCCGCCAAACCAATTTATCATGTTTTAGAGATATCATAAACAACATGTGTGATCTTTGTTTTAATTTGTCACGTACACCAATGTGTAAGGAAAGCAAGAAATAGACCTCTTAGAGGTCACACATTTGAAGCGTGATATCTCTCTCTCTCTCCATCATTTTGTAACTTTACAGGAGCAATGTGATGCCCTTAGACATCACACGTAGAAAATTAATCTCTTACTTCTTAGACATCATTAAATGTTAATGACTAAGAGTGATATGAATATTTGTTTACGTGTATCGCGTTTTGCAATGATAGGTGGTTAAAAAACTACATATAGCATACTGGATGATTCTTGATATATATTTTATTCATAAATTTTCTATTTTAAAACAGTATTGTTAACTATAATATTCAGTCAATATATGCTCTTAAGTAATTTATATCAAAATATTCTTTATATGAAAATTCATGTTTTATGTTTGATTCTTGACTTAGTGAGACAACTGCCAATCAAACAGTACATCTAAATTATAAATGAGCAATCTCAAAAAGTAAATATTCACCTATTTAAACACGTGTTTCAAGTGGCAAAACAAATGAACTCTAGATATTACGGCATGCATGAAACACGTGCGTTTTATTCAATACCATTGTTATAAAGAGTACATCACATGTCTCTCAACTGGTATATATCTCAACTTCACTTAACCACCGCAACATACAACCACCACCATCTACCACCGTCTACCACCACCCCACCACCGTCTACCACCGCTCCACCACCATGTTTTTCTTCTCTCTCCTCCACTTTCTCTCTCTACTTTGTGTACTTCTCTACTTGTTTTCTATGCTGCTTAGAGTCTTAATAATATCCACCACCACCGGTAAAAGCCATAGTTCATATCCTGTTATTGGTTCTTTGATCTCGTTCCACCGGAACCGACACCGGCTCATCCACTGGTTCACCGACCTCCTATCGGTGTCGCCATCGCAAACCGTCGTCCTGAGGCGATGTGGTGGCCGGAAAAACCAAATGATCGTCACCGGAAACCCGGCTAACGTTGAACACATTCTGAAGACAAAGTTTGAAAACTACCCTAAAGGAAAACCCTTTACAGATCTTCTAGGAAACTTTCTTGGAATGGGGATTTTTAACGTCGATGGCGGTCTATGGAGCACACAGCGTAAGCTAGCGAGCCACGAGTTTAGCGCAAAGTCGTTGCGCGAGTTCGTGGTTAGCGTTCTTGAAGAGGAAGTGACGAAAAGGCTCATTCCGTTGCTCGAAAACTCGAGTCGGAACGAGGATGTGTTGGACATGCAAGACGTGCTTAGAAGGTTAGCTTTTGATACTATTTGTAAAATATCACTTGGGTGGGACCCATGCTGTTTGGATTACAGCAGATCTGTCCCGCCGCTAGCACCAGCTTTTGATGTAGCGGCGGGAGCCAGCGCCATGCGTGCCAGGGCGCTGGCGAGTTGGGTGTGGAAGTTGAAGAGGTGGTTGAATGTGGGAAGTGAAAGGAAGTTGAAAGAAGCGGTCGGGGTGGTCCACCGAGCCGTTAATGAGATAATACAAGAACGGCGGGACCAGATGGACGGGCGCGACAACCATCGAGATTTGTTATCGCGGTTCATATCCGCTGGTCATGGTGACGACCTCGTGAGAGACATGGTAATAAGTTTTTTGATGGCCGGAAGAGACACGACATCTGCAGCGATGACGTGGCTCTTCTGGCTGCTAAAAAAGCACCCTGACATTGAAAAAGAAGTCTTAAAAGATGTCGTTTTTACAATTAAAGACGACAGTAAACTATCATTTGATGATTTGAAAAAGATGGATTTTTTGAAAGCGTGTTTATGCGAATCGATGCGGTTGTACCCTCCGGTGGTGTGGGACTCGAAGCACGCTGGAGCCGACGACGTGTTGCCGGACGGGACCCCGGTGTACAAGGGGAACAGGGTGATGTACTTCCCATATGGTATGGGGAGGATGGAAGCATTATGGGGAAAAGATTGTTTGGAGTTTAGACCGGACCGGTGGTTTGCTGAACCGGGGGTTTTAAAGATGGAAAGTCCGTACAAATTTCCGGTTTTTCAAGCCGGTCCACGGGTTTGTTTGGGGAAAGAGATGGCGTTTATGCAAATGAAGTATGTGATGGCTTCAGTTTTAAGGCGGTTCGAGCTCATACCAGTTGGTTCAGATGAACCGGTTTTTGTGCCGTTGCTCACGGCTCACATGGATGGTGGGTTCAAAGTTAGGGTTCGAAAGCGGAGTCACTGTTGTGAACCGTAAACGTTATATGGCTTGTTTTTGCTGTTGGTTGATCCAACGGTTATCGTGTTTCTATATTTCGATCATGGTTTGTATGTGTAACTATTTTTATCCAATATAAGATTGGGTACTATTTATAAATTGTTTATAAGGTTAAGTTTTAATCTATATGAATAAAATTATAAAAAGTTGAACTGTGTTTGATAAATGATCAAACATAAATTTATTTACGTTTATTTAGTTATTACTATTACTAATTGACTAACCATGTTAAAATTAAGAACAGGAAAATGTTCATATATTCATTTCTTTCCATCCATTTACGTTCTCATATCATCGTTCAACTTACCTTCATTTAAAATTAAAATATTGACAAATGAAAACGAACATCTTCGTTTTCTCAAACAAAAGAACATGAATACAAAATTTATACGTTTAAGTGTTCGTATTTGCTTATTTGTTCGATTAAAATTAAACAAAAATACACGAACAAGGCTCATTCGGATTTGTTCGATTGTAATTGATTACTATCATCTACAACACTCAAAGTCAAAACTCCACAGGCTCACCTAGTATAAGAGTCAGTTATTCATACTTTTTGTCTCCCAATAGGAAGATACAAAAGGTTGAAGAAAAGTCAAAACACGAAAATCGGCAAAATAATAGTGAAAAATCCAAACACGGAAGTCATAGAAATGTATAAAGAATAAAAAAAAAGAAAAAGAAAAACTCGATTTTTCTAAATTTATCAAGAATCTATCGGTGACATTGAATGAAAAAACATTTATTTATTTATTTAATAAAACTAGTTTTAATAAACCCGTGTATTACACTATTTAAATAAATATAATATTAAATATAACAAAATTTCTTAATTATAAAACGATATTCAAAAATAACATATAACTGAAATTCCGAAACTATAAGTAATAAAACAATGATATTAACCTTATAAACATTTGTTTTTTTAACTTTCTTTGTTTTTAATATTGTTTATAAAATTTAATATTATAACTCCCAATTTTAACTTTTTTGGTTTATAAATTTTTCTACTTTTTTAAAACACCAATTATAAAATATTCTAAAAAAGTCTGATGTTAAAAATTCTTATTGTATAAACATATTTTTATTTAGAAATAACATTAATAAAACTATTTCTTCTTAAAATTTAAAATCTATTTTTAATCTAAAAACTATAAATAATATTAATAGTAATTAATGTAATCAGGAGATGGAAGTAAAAAAAATCGGCAATAGTGAATGTAGTGTTATCCCTTTTCCAATTTAGTTATTTTTTTAAGTAAAAAGATTTAGCTACCACTTATAGCACCATCGATGGTTTGTTGGTAACATAGCTTCGCCTTTAGATCAATGGTAAATAAACTGATAGGTATATGTCAATGATGTCTTTAATTAAACTCGGTTTCCTAACAATTCATTACCAACATGGCAACACGCTACATACACACGGCTTCCAACTTCTTTGAGTGATTTTTCGATGAATGGGTTCGTCAATGAAACAACTTACCAATGAAAGGCTCGTAGGTAATCCTATCGTAAAAAAATTCTATCAAAAAAAACTTTAAGACAGTGAGATAAAGATTTTAGCCATGCGAGTAAACACTTCCCCTCTCTACTTTCTTTATCTCACTAAAATCTTTCACTCACTCAATTCTTCACTTTAAAACCCTTTCCCGCATGGCTCCCTCTTATAAAATGTGACAATGGTGTTGCAAATTAAAAGCAAAAGAGATCTAAAAAAGTAATTATATTCTGTCGCATCTAATGTTTAAAAGATCTGAAGAAATAGATTCATTAATTCCATCGAGTTTATTATAAAAAACTGAAAGAATCAATTAGTTTATCTTTTCACAAAAATGTTTAAAAACCAAATAATAAGGCTTCACAACTTGGGTCGCAAAAATAAATTTGTTTATTTTCACAAAAAAAAAATATTTATGACAAACTAAAGTCTAAATCAACTGTAATCATTGTTGCAAATAGTTAAGTGAAATTGTTTTGTAAACGTTGCAGTTAAACAAATAACCATATTCTTCCATTAATTTTGTCATAAGCACACTATCAGGAGCGGAACTACAGCCACAGGTACGGGTTCAAGTGAGCCCATAGATTTTTGAGCGGGTAATGTAACGCATAATAACGAATTTTCGGTAAACCTATATATTTTCAGGAAGTGAACCATTTGTTATTATTAAATTCAAGAAAAAACTAGTGTTTGCAATTGGTGTAGTGGTCACATGCGTGAAGTTAGTCTTTAGACTTGTTATCTTATGTCACGGGTTCAACCCTAACAAGGTTTTTTTTAACTCCCTTTTAATAACTAAAAATACTTTTTTACCCTTATATTTATTACATTTTAACCCTAACTCAAACCCTATGGCTGCTTCTGTTCCAATATCAATTTGAACCCCCCACCAAAATGGCCTTCATTGCTTCTTTGACATCCGTTCAAGTTCACATTGATGCATACAGAATTGAATTTGATGCAATTTCATGGGATGGTAGCAATAATGCCACTCATCACATGCTTTCATGTTTCAGTTCATTTTTCTTCTTCTTCTTCTTCTTTTTTCTTTTTTTTTTTGGAATCAGTTTTAGTGTTCTATACATCTTATGTAATAATGAAATTGATTTGCCTATTTAATAGGGTTGCTATATATTGTTTATCATGATCTTTTTCTAATTTTGTTCCTTATTCTTAGGTTTATTGTTAGTCTTTATTTTATATACATGTATCGCGATCTCTTCCTTGATAATATAGAAAAATACAGAAGTTTCATTCAAATAAGTTTTATGGTATCAGAGTGGGTTCAACACCGCTCAAGCCTGAAAATTTGAGAGAGAAGAAGAAACTTGTTCGACGGCTATAACGAGATGGCGGGCGACGACAAAACCAATGTTGCAAAGAAGAAAGAGGAGATTGTTGACCATAATTCTCCCTACACCATTCGGATTATCCACGTCAAATGCATGTGAATGAATCCTTAAACAATAACTATCAAGATTGGTCACAAGAGATGCTAAACTTTCTCTTTGCCAAGAAAAAGACTAGTTTTATCGATGGAACTCTAAAGAAACCGGAAAAGGGATCGTCCAACTACATGGCATGGATGAGATGTGATGCTATGATAAAAGGATGGTTGAACACGACGATGGAGAAAGAGAGAAGGATTAGCGTAAAATATGCTAACACGGCAGAAGAGATTTGGAAGGACTTGAAGGAACGATTCGGTAAGCAGACCGTACCTCGTGCCTATGAACTGAAGCAACTATTGTCTGCCACAAGGCAGGATGGTGCCTTGGTTTCAGTGTACTATACGAAGCTTAGGGTTCTATGGGATGAGATGGGATCCGTTTTTTTCAATTCCTTAATGCACTTGTAATGGTTGCACGTGCAATCAAGGAAAGAGGTTGATGAAGCTAAGAGATAAAGAGTTCTTGTATGAATTTCTTCTTGGTCTTGACAAAGAATATTCAACCATTCGAACTCAAATTCTAGCCATGAAGCCAACACCCACTTTGGGTGAGGCTTACCACTTGGCTGCTGAAGATGAACAACAAAGAAGTGTCTCGTCTGGATGAACAGCATGAAATGTGATGGTGTTATGACCGGGCAAATGAAGACAGGACAAAAGATGAATCGAAGACCAATCACCGACAAGGCGGATCAACACTGTGATATTTGTGGCAAGGATGGGCATACTAAAGAAGGGTGTTTTAAACACATAGGATACTCCTGAGTGGTGGCCCGGAAAGGGAAAGACAGAAAAAATAAACCAATGGCGGCATTGGTGGAAGGTGAAGAAAACTTGGTGATTGGTTTAAGCAAGGATCAATGCCAACAGTTTTTGAACTTATTTGCAGGAAAGAGTCCATCAAATCAAAGTGATGCAGCACCTACAACAAACATGGCAGGTAGATTGGGTGAAGGTAATAAATGGGTTATTGACTCGGGTTTCACTGAACACATAACCCACAGATCTAATCTATTTACTAAACGTATTGAAATTACAAACGAATTGTCAGTCACCATTCCTTGTAATCTGGCAGGTAGATTGGGCGAAGGTAATGGTGAATCTGTTCCTGTCATAGGGAAGGGTGCATGCAACATACCGGGAGGAACAAACATTGATAACGTGTTATATGTTCCCAATTTACTTGTAGTCTCTTGTTAGTTCATAAATCGACAAAGGAACTACAAATTGCTGTAACTTTTTTCTCGGATTTTTGTGTCATGCGGGACATGGTGGGAAAAAAAGAAATGCATTGGTGGTTACAAGCAACTTATGGCATAAGTGGCTAGGTCATGCATCGTTTAGCAAGTTTTCTCATTTAAATTTTGTTAAAACGGTCTTTCAGCTTCCAAGAATGTTTGTTGTGACTCTTGTTTCAGATCCAAGTTTTCTAGACTGCCTTTTCCGATCAGTTTAATAAAAACTAAAGACTGTTTTGAATTACTACATTGTGATATTTGGGGTAAATATAGAACACCCACACTCACGTGAGCAACTTATTTTTTGACAATCGTTGATGATTTTAGTCGCTCCATGTGGGGTTTTCCTTTTGAGGGGAAAATTTGAGGCCAGTGATTGTTTGATCTATTTTTATAAATTAGTTAAAACCCAACTCAACAAGCAGGTTAAAAGAATTAAAGCGATAACGGGGGGAGTTCACGTCCGACAAAATGGAAAGTTTATACTTGGAACATGGCATTCTCCTCGAAACGACATGCCCCCATACCCCTCAAAAGAATGGTTTCATTGCAAGAAAACATCATCATCTTCTTGAAATCGCTAGAGCAATCAGATTTGAAGCCAACCTACCGATACATTTTTGGGGGAGTGTCATAACAGCAACTCATATTATAAATCGCCTTCCATCCACCACTTTAAGTAACAAAGCCCCATATGAAGTGGTGTATGGTCATAAGCCCAAATACAACCATATGAGAACATTTGGATGCCTTGCTTACTATCGCAACACTGAAATGAAGGGTGATAAGTTCAAAGAAAGGGGGAGACCAGGAGTGTTCTTGGGATAGGCCCGAGGAACGAAAGGGTGCAAAATTTATGACATAAAGAGTTGCAAAATGGTGGTATCAAGAGATGTCAAGTTTGTTGAGAATGTATTCCCATGCAACACAACGACAAAAAAAGAATTAGGTGATGATCCTGAAATCTTTGACTTTCCCTCATGGTATTACGATGACAAGGCAGGAGAAAATCATACTCCAAGGAATGATGAAATAGATGATGGCAATGACAACATGTGTGAAAAGGTTGAGGAAACAAACTTGAATGGCAGCATGCATGGCAATGTAGCACTTAACAATGACATGGGAAGTAATGATACCCCCATGCAAAACCAAGGCAACAACAAGCAACAACAAAATAATCAAGAAACAAATGCTCATGATCAGAATCCAATTAGAAAGAAAAGAAATAGAACTCGATCAGTGTGTCTTGGTGATTATGTTGTCGACCTACCACCATCCATAGACACGTTTGCACCCGTTACCAATCAAGACTCCTCAATAACATCATCCATGGTACACCCAATATCTAATTTTATGTCTTATGAAAATTTTACTAATTTTCACAAAGCTTACTTGTCGGCCATTAGTTCAAATGATGAGCCCAAAACGTTTAAACAAGTTGTGTAGGAAAAGACTTGGAGAGATGCCATGAAAAGGGAAATACAAACACTTGAAGCCAACAGCATGTGGTTGAAGAATTACCCAAGGGAAAACGAGCCATCGACTCAAAATGGGTCTACAAGATAAAGTATAAACCAAACAGGGAGATAGAACAATACAAAGCCAAATGAGTTGCTAAAGGATTCACGCAACTTGAAGGGGTAGATTTTCATGTCACTTTCGCTTCGGTTGCCAAATTGGTTACTATTCGAACCATTCTAACAGCCGCATTAAAAATGGGTTGGGTTATACATCAGCTTGACGTTAACAACGCATTCCTTCAGTGTAACGAGTCTAAGGTTATAGAAGCGTTCTCCTTACATGAAGATTTCGTAGGGTTTTAACAAAGGAAACAAGACCAAGGTGTGTAGACTCAGAAAGTCCCTTTACGGCCTAAAACAAGCTTCTAGAAATAGGTATCACAAACTCAAAGGAGCCTTGGGAGAGGTTGGTTTCAAGCAAACACACACCGACCACTCTCTCTTCATATTCAAAAACAAAACACGTTCGTGGTGGCTCTTATTTATGTAGATGATGTTATCATTGTGGGGAATGATTTGAAGAATATACAATAGACTAAAACCTTTCTTGACATAAAGTTTAGTGTAAAGGACCTTAGGCCTTGAGGCGACTCGAACAAAACAAGGTGTAGTTCTTAGCCAGAGGAAATATACCTTAGATATTTTGAAGGACAGTGGCATGATGGGATGCAAACCTTGTGTTATGACCATAGAACAAAACTATAAACTTGCCAAGAATGATGAAGAGACTCTGGTTGATGCTGGCATGTATTATCGATTAATGGGCAGGCTTCTTTATTTACAATCCATTAGGCCAGACATCGCTTACTTAGTCAATGTGTTGAGTCAATTTGTATCTGACCCTCGACAAAGTCACATGAACGCTGCCACGAGGGTTCTACAATATCTCGAATCCACTCCTAGCCAAGGCATTCTCCTCCCCAAAGAAGGTGGTGAAAATCTTGTGCTTATACAGATTCAGATTGGTTAGGCTTTCCTGATACGCGACAATCTAGGACGGGCTATTTGTTGCTCTTAGGCGGTTGGCCCATATCATGGAAATCTAAGAAGCAATAAATCGTCTCAAGATCTTCTGCTGAAGCTAAATATCGAGCAATGGCTATCACTGTTAGCGAGGTGATTTGGTTACGTTGGCTATTAAAGGAGTTATGTGTTGAACAAGCTGGTCCAACTTAATTGTTTTATGATAATTTGGCAGTTAAGCATATTGCCAATAACCCGGTTTTTCACGAACGAACAAAGCATGTTGAAATGGATTGTTACATCATCCGTGAGAGAGTAGAGTCTAAAGAGATCGAGCCTATCCATATTGATACCAAGTCTCAGATAGCAGACCTATTCATAAAAGCGCTTGGAGCACGACAACTCAAAAGTCTACTGACAAGCTGGGCATTTGTGATCTTCATGCTCCAGCTTGAGGGGGAGTAATGGAATAAATTTGCCTATTTAATAAGGTTGCCATGTATTCTTTATCATGATCTTTTCCTAATTTTGTTTTTTATTCTTAGGTTTATAGTTAGTCTTTATTTTATATAGATGTATCTCGATCTCTACCTTGATGATATAGAAAAATACAGAAGTTCCATTCAAATAAGTTTTATGTAACTAGTAAATTGAAATTTTTAAAAAGATGATTGATATTGTTTTGAGTTTTAGATTGCAAAATATTAATAAAAAATATTTCAAGAGGTTTCTGAGTATAAACACTAGTAGAACAAACACAATGGATCAAATCATGATCTCATAGAATATAGAATCTCTATGCATTTATAGATCAGAAATCATAGAAATCGCATAATAATAGTTAGACTACAAAGGTGTTGAATGAAAATGTATTGAATCAGTTTCAAAAGATGAAGACGCGTAGAGAATAATTATACAATTTTAAGTTTCATTTGATTTCTTTCGTATTGTTTTTTGTTAACATTTCAATGCAATTTAATTATGTCTCTTTCGGTCTGACCAAACTCGCCTTGATTGGACAACCCAAAAAGTTTATGTTGTTTCGTTAAAAATCTAATTATCAAAAGAAAAGGTGACCCCCTAAGAAATAATTCCTGGTTCCGCCCCATGCATACTACGGAATTGTTATGATTCTAGATGTCGTAAATGGTTAAATCCACGTCAATGCTAGATCGTTTTATAAACGAAAAATTATCTTCATCGGATATGAATGAATATCCAAGTTTATGAGCTAAGCAGTATGCAATCCTGCTTAGCTTCATTCATTTAATTAACAATCCCGACGAACCCAAATTAATAGAAATAAAAATTGCCATTTAGAAAACGCTTTGTGACAAACACTAGCATGGTTTAGTGGTAAAGGTACGTGTCCCTTTTCTTGAGGTGGCGGATTCAAGCTAAGACATATGTAACACTCAAAAATTTTACAAAGAAAAGGAAAGTAAAAAGAAAGAAATATAAAATAACCCAAGTTAACGGGTAAAAGTTGTCAAAGAGATCATCTTTTATATTATTGTGTTTAAAAAGGTGGTATAGTTGCCCACCTCTTCTGCTACATCAACTCATTTGACATTTTAGAAAGATAAAGCAGATTTTTTCCTGGTTTTAGAGAGAAGAAGAACCTGCTCTAAGGTTGGTTTTATTGTGTTTTTGTCGGTTTTAGCTTCGGGACCGAGCCTTATGTGTTTGTTTGTGTTCGATTTTGTGTTTTGGGGTGTTTAGGTGCTCGAACTTGTCTCTTGGGTTTGGTGGAGTGTTGCCTTGTGGTTGCATCAGGTGAGTTCTAGATCCCCATTTTTACTGCTTTTAACTTGCTTTGGGGCTAAAAATACATGTAACTACCTTTTTATGATGTTCGGTATGTGAACCGAAAGTTTGATCCTATGGTTATGCGAATTTATGTATGTTTGTGTATGTTCTGGTTATGCATTATGTTTATAGGCCTAATTTAAGTGTTTATCATGATGGAAATAAGTTAGAAACATGTTAGAATGAGAATTGGGGACTGAAATTAGTGCAAGTAGGACATAACCCTACCCATGCGCCCATATAATGCTTATGCGACTAGAAACCTGCCTATGCGCCTAAGTGTGTGCCCATACGCTTAAGTGTCCATGCGCCTAGTTCCCCATGCGTCCAAGTGCCCATACGCCTAAGTAAGACTCATGTGCCCCAATAGTGCCCATGCGCCTAAGTGTTCATGTGCCCGAATAGTTACCATGTGCCCGCATAATGCTTATGCACCCAAATAGTGTCCATGCGTCTAAATAGTGTCCATGCGCCTAAATGCCTTAGAAAATATTCTAAAATTTTGGGAAATAGAATTTAGAGGCTAAGGCCTGGAATGTTTTTTGTGATGATGTGTGTTGTTGTTATGCATGTTTTGGGCATGTTTCCTTATGTTCCCTGTTACGTATTATTACGTGGCTTTACGTGGTGTGTTTATGCTATGGTACGTAAAGTATTATGTAATAAAGTGAAAGATTAGTGATAATGAAAATTGGAACATAAAGAATGAATGAAAGTCTTGCAAGAAAAATGAAAGGAGATTCACAACTCATTGAGGGGTTGTTAGCTCAACTATATGCGGTTTAGCTAACCCATGACGATACACACATGGGTCTAATCCTCGTGATTGACCAAACATATGGGACCCTTGTCGCTTGCCCCAGGTACTGAAGTCAGTTTCGTGCACAATGTTAGGGGTCTATTTATAGACTTCTACCCAATAACAGCTTCATGCATAATGTTCGGGATTTAGCACATGACATTGGTCCAAATGAAAGTGAAAGATAATGATAAATGAACGAAGTGTACGATGCGTATTAAAACGAATGATGATGAAAGATAATAATGATCATTATTTATGTGTATGTATGATGTGTGATCACGAAGGAAAGTTTTAAACGAAAGTAAAGTATTTTTATTATAAAATTATAACTCACTCAATAACGCTGACTTTTATAAATTTTCAGTTGGTAGGTAATTGTTGCTGAGGGTGACACGAGGGTGAAGTTACTTGGCGAATAAAGGACCGGCATTCATTTTATGCAGAAATGATATTTTTGTGTTGTAATGCAACTAAATGTTATTTTGTAATTTTTGAACAACGATGTATTATTTGAAAAAAGTAATTATTAATTCATGAAATGGTTTCTGATAAATTATTCTGTTGCAATGTTTTATAAATTATAAGGTGTTTTAATTATGATGAACCTTAACGTGTTTTTAAATATTATATGCGATGAATGTCCAAATGTAAGCGTCTCGGAAACGGGATCTTACAATATATGAAGTAGACTTAATCTGGAGTAGGGTACAATTAAATTAGGGTTGTTATAAAAAGAAAAAAAAAAGAAACTTTTTGTTAAGATGTTGGCTCATAATTCATCTTAAAAGAAATGCCTTCAAACCTCATATTTTATGTACTATAATAAAATAGGGTTCTAGATACGTACCTACGTCCTTACATAGGATAAGCATGTTCTTAAAAGGTGACCATGTGTTCCACATGGCTCATCCCATGACCAATAAGATAAATTATGTGATCCGTAAAGAAATAATGTGACACTTTCCTTAATGTTACCCACCGGTAAACAATGGTCATAAGGACAATTATAATTCATGTGAGTGCAATATATATATGCTAGAAAAAAGTTTATAGCACAATGATCAGTGCCATTGTGTTATATTAACTTTTACGTAATATATTAAAAGTTGTAATTATTTTTACTGTTAACCTATCATATTTTATCATTATTTAAATGACCAATTAATGAGGATTGTAAATTTTAAACAAACAAGTTTATGGTTGAGTTTAAATGGTTTTGTTTCTAAACAACACCTAAACCAACTTAGCTGATCTTTTAAATATGTCGGGTTCGAATTAACAGACCAACATGTGTTTAGATTGTAGACTTGTTTAGATGTTATTACCCACACAATTCTTGTGGATGGTTAGTTTACGATTTTGGTCATAAGTTTTTAGAAATTAAAAGTTTTGTCTTCATTATTTGCTTAAGGATAACAATTCTGATGCTCATAATGAATACTATTTATTTTTATGATAATTCTTTATAATTACCGTAATATGTTGTATTAAAAGTAATAAATAAATAAATAAACTCATCCCCTCTTGTTCATGACATTCGCCAATCACAACCACAATCTCCATTGTTGGTCATCCTACTTTGTCGACAGCAATCTTCGGCTTTTCCATTTGAAGCCATCAAATCTCCAACTACTTGCATCGTCTTCTCCTCCACCCATAGTCGCCAAATCTGGTTCTGGTTTCCCCTTATCCATGCTTTCTATAATTTGTTTTGCAATTTTCCGGCCTGAATTAATTAAAGTTAGTTTTAGATATACTATTGTGCTTGTTTAGTCTCACCATTTTAGTCACACAAATCATTCATGCATCAAACATCTACGACTTGAACGTATTGCTATACATCAGACACAAAATTCTAAATATTTAATTTCACTTTTGTAAATAATTTCAATTCATTCTTGTATTGAGCAATTTAGACCACAATGGTAACTAGTTTAAACGTATTATTATAATCTACGTTGTGTTAACATTTTATAAAAGATGTATCATTTTTTCTAAAAATTCACAATACTATATTTACACTAATAGAATAATATATATATTATGATATAGTTTTTTTTAGAAATTAAAAAAGTATATAAAAGTTATTTAAGTTAAAACCTTATGAATCTAGGTTTAAAAAGAAGAAAATCGCCCTTTCAACCACATTCAACTTTCATGTTGATAATAGATCAAGGACCGATCCTACCCAGATCAAACTAACCAAGACCAAAACCGAATAAGGTGGAAAAATAAGTAACGAAGACCGAACCCATTTTGTGTGTTTCTAGCCAGTCTCGGCCAGTCCAACTCCATTCATATCTCTTTTTGGCTTAACTCTAGAGATGCTAACCCAACACCTCTTCCAACCTAGAAAAAGGAGAGAACATACCCTGTGTTTTTATATGAACAAAAAGAACTTTTAAGATGCACACATGCATCACAGAGGTTCAAAAACTAAAACTAATAAAAATATAGTAACCAAACAATAAAAAACGGAAAAATCAATATAGCAACTGACTTGCATTTTAATCCACTTGTGTAACACATAGACTTGCACAAAAAAACCGGGTACGGACCCGACCCGGACCTGGATCCGGGTACAACCCGGTACCAGGTGTACCCGGTTCGTACCCGGAATAAACCGGCGGTTTCAACCCCGTTTGGGTTTTTTTTGAATTTCTAAAACCCGACCCTACCCGGACCCGACCCGGTCTAAACCCGAAGTGAACCCGGTATTGGACCCGATTTTGAACCCGGTATTGGACATAAAAAAAAAGAAAAGAAAATTAGAAAAAATAAACTAAACCCGGTATTGGACCCGACCCGGACCCGACCCTACCCGGGTATGGCGGGTAGGGTTTTCCCGCAAGTGAACCCGACCCGGGTTTGTACCCGGGTTCACCAATACCCGGGTACAAAAAAACCCGACTTGACCAAACCCGGTTTGAACCCGGTTCCGAGTCCGGCCCAAAACCCGATTTGTGCTAGTAACACACGAATTACTAGCCTATATAATTTTATAAGAAGTAATTACTCAAATAACTGTGCTGGGCTGCAGCCTGCAAGTGATAAAAGCCCAAGTAAACCTACTCCAATGTTAGCAAAGCCCAAGCCAAAACAACTTACCATCTTCTTAATTTCTTATAGTCAAAAACCCTAGTCCCTCAATTTTGAACACCGCATAATTCTGCAGCATTTGCACCGGCGAACACATAATTCTGCTGTTGCAATGGTCAGTTTTCACCCCAAACACATTGAATTCACACATATTATATCAATGTATGAAGCTAATTTTGCACTTGATAATCTCAGGTGAAGTACTCAAAGGAACCAGATAACCCCACCAAATGTAAGTTCATCGATTATAGTTCTCGTTCATCGCTAGGGTTTTCATCACTGTAGTTTAATCATGTGTTCGTTGTTCATGTTCGATCAGCTTGCAAAGCTAGGGGTTCAGATCTCAGGTGTCATTTTAAGGTTAGCTGATTTTAGTCTTCGATTTCGAGTTGTTATTGATTATTAACATTATGAACTCGTTAGTTGTTGTTTGCGATGTTGTATTGGTTATTGTGTTACTAATTTACTGTTTGAACGATGTTTTATATAGAACACTAGGGAAACTGCACATGCTATACGAAAGCTGCCATTGATTAAGGCTAAGAGGTACTTAGAAGATGTTCTTGCTCATAAACAAGCTATTCCGTTTACGCGGTTTTGTGGCGGAGTTGGGAGGACTGCACAAGCAAAGAATCGGCATTCGAATGGACAAGGACGTTGGCCTGCTAAGTCTGCAAAGTTCATCCTTGATTTGCTCAAGAATGCTGAGAGCAATGCAGAAGTAATTTTTACAAAGTTTTACTTTTACACACACAGTGACACACATATATAGTTACATAAAGGGATGATGGGTACAAAACCAATTTTAAGTAGAGAACTTTGAGAATCACTTAGACTGTTGTTCCTATTTCTGTAATTGTGGTACATGAGACTGTTTATACCGTGTCTCTCTCTCTATAATTATATCTCTCACTATACATGTGATTATCTTTAATGCAGTATGTATACATGTGCTTATGTGATTCTTGCAGTTATCTACTTAAAATTGGCTTGTATTCAACGCACCCCTAATTATATATAAATTTGTTTCTGTAAGTTATGTATGCTGAAATTATTATGCTGAAATTATTATGCTGAAATTGTTATGCTGAAATTATTATGCTGAAATTATGCTTATTTGGGTTTGATAAATCTTGTAGGTTAAGGGGTTGGATGTGGATTCTCTTTACATTTCTCACATTCAGGTGAACCAAGCACAGAAACAAAGACGTCGGACCTACCGTGCTCATGGAAGAATCAATCGTGAGTTTTGTTTTCATAATGTTTCATCTCTTTTTGGCATATGTGCGAGTAAGGTAGCAATTTTGGAACGGGCCGCCAAACAGGTTGACACGATATGGACCAACAATTAGATCATTTTATGTAACATATTTAATTTATGTTTTGAAATAGTATTATTTTAATAATAACATTTGACAAGGTGATTATTTCTATAACATATGCTATAACCTATAATTGAAAAAAAAACTTCTTCAGGTAATCTGACACCATATGGACCGACTACAACCTCACGGACCAGCCTATTTCATCATCACTTTGCATAAAATTTAGTGGTGGAAACTTGTGGATACATCTTACACCAAGTTATCTTATGTTATGACAAATTTTGTAATCTGTTTGTTTTGCAGCTTACATGTCTTCTCCTTGTCATATTGAGCTGACTTTATCTGAGAAGGAAGAACCTGTTAAGAAAGAGGTTTGTTTTTTATTTCGTGTTTTTTTATCAATTTTTTAATTCTGTACTCAATGTTTGAAGCAATAGATAAACGCAATATGGAATACCACTATAACCAAATAATCAGCTGTCATAAAACAGGCTGTAGAAGATGGTGTTTGGATGTGTTTAAGCTGTTTAATATCACCATAATCAGATTACAGATAATCAGTTGCATGGGTGTTTGTTATATCATCAGTTACTGAAATAATTAGATTGCCTCCATCCAAACATCCAAACACTTGAAATATGGTTTTTAGAATTGGGTAGTTGAATAATAGTTTGTAAATATGATCCCAAACATTCATATAAACTACTTGCTAACAAATTAAACTGTTTGTGCATCGTGCTTGCGTTTTTGCAGCCAGAGTCTCAGTTGGCTACAAAAAAGACAAAGTAGAGTCTAGCAGGATATCTAAAGTGGCGGACGACTTTGCTAGGAAGAACTTTAGTTGTATTATCATTGTCGTGTGAAACATGCACTTCAATTTTTGAGATTTTCATCTGATGTACAATTACTAATTTATGTGATCTTTTTATATTTTATGTTGTTTGCATTATCTTACATTTACTGGGTCATCAAGGCTGTTGTGAAGAAACTATTTAGACTTCGTAAAAATCCGAAAGTGGTAACAATGGAAGCTACATATAATTGTTGGATGAATTCTGAAACCTAAATAGGTTTTTTATTTTTTTATTTTTGTATTTTTTATTTTAATCTTTTTGGTTTAGTTGAATTGATCAGATCAAACCTTTCAACCTTACCACATGGCTTTTTTATAGCTACCTCCCTTAATCTCTCTTTCTCTTGCTATACAAATATAATTTTACCAGTGATAAACTATAAATAATAATGTGTTACAGTGTTTTTTAGACAGTTGTATGGTTTTTGTATGTTTTTACAGTGTACAACAAACAGAAGTATGTTTAAGCCTTCCTAGTCTATCATATTCTTGTTTGTAAAACACAAGAAAACAATGATGTTCATATTTTGAACAACGTATGCTCTGCTCAGAAGATTGCCCAAACTGTGGATCAATCATGTGTAATTGCAATTTAAATAAAAACAAACAACTTGGGGAGTCAAGTAAATTCTGGTATGAAGATAACTATTTGTGATGCAAGTCACCTTTAGTATATTGCACGAGTGACTACGAGTTCAAAAACTAATCATACACAGGCGCACGCTATATGGTCAACCTAATTGCGGGTTCCAGATTCCCTTCCGGCAGCCTTCAAATATTCATGTGATAGATCTCTTTGTGTTTCTTAATTGCATATTCCAATGCCCTTATATCCTATAAAGTGACCCCTTTTGTTGCATGAAATCAAATATCTGATTTGGGTTTTATTAATTTGTTAAGTTTAATGAAACTGGTCAAATCAAATAAATATTTTGACTTTGGACACAACAAGAAGATGTGTATACATGTTAAAAATGAGCTAACTTGTTACCTATTTAAAATTGCTAAAAATGTGGTCCTTGTTGCATAGGTCACCAGGACGTGCCGGTAAGTAGAGAAGAGTAATAATAAAATTAAATGAAGTTTATGTTAAACTAGAACTCAATTTCTGTAATGTTTATAAAGCATATTCAACTTTTGCTTGACAACAATTCAAACTTAAAAAAACTTGAAAATGTTTGTCAAGCGAAGCACATATTTGATTTGAATAACATGCTATGAATTTGTTAACTACTAGACTCAAAATTAGTTGGAGTCCTTCAATTACAGAAAAAACTCTTCAATAATAAAGGGATGTCATTTAATGTAACAAACACCTGGTATTCTTTAGTTAAAGACGAAGAAAACATGGTCTCTTGAGCTAGTAACAAATCTTTATGTTCATTATAACGAGGGGAGTCGAAGCCTAAAAAGAAGAAAAATAAAAAAGATTGCCTGGAAATAATTCGACCCGAATGAGAATCCCAAAGATATTGCATGAATGTTCCTGCTGTTATTGCAGGAAACTTTTGATAGATTGATATAATAATCTAATGTGGTTACAATGGTGGTGTTACCAAGAGGTTACGTGACTTCATCTCACATATTGTTTAGCTTTAAGTGGACTATTTATCCGAATATATTTGGTCCATTTTTAGTAGCGGGTCGGGTTGTACCCAAGTGTGTTTTGAAGATATTTCAACCTGCAACTAAAGGGTTGCTCCAAAACAACTTAAAGGAACTTCGAAACGTATAGTAAATCTTTTGCTTTAAAATGTGCTAATTTTACTGCTTAACATCTTGTGTGGAAGCAATCAAGAACCAAAATAGTTTGTTCATAAAGATATTCGAACCCGCAACCTAAGGGTTGTTGAAATACATAATAATCATGTTGATATAATGGTTTGACGTAATTTAACAATTAGATTGTGTGCGATGAGGCTACAACGCAGTCTACAAGATATAATTTGCAACTATATGGTGTAAATTTATAAGGTTACTTTGACTCTTTTACTTACAAAAACTAATCCACCAACCTATAAATTTAAACTAGAAGATTAGTTGGAGCTCTTCAATTACAGAATAGACTCTCCAAAAATAAATGTATGCCACTTAATGTAACAAGCACATGGTATTCTTTAGTAAAAGGGGAAAAAATAGTTAGCTTTGTGCTTACCACATGGCTGCATACCCTTCAACTATATCAATTGTCTTTTTAAAACTACCTACCTTCATATCTTCTTCTTCTAACTTCCAATGTGGGATCATTAAACACTCACCTTGAGTTTTGTTCATCTCTGCAACTTTTCCAACTTAGTTTTGGTAAAACAGAAATATGGTTTTAATAAAAGCTTTATTATGTTATTAGTTTTTTTAAAATAGTGATATGGACACCTTTAGGTCTTTTTAGTCTGTCATATTCTTGTTTGTAAATCATATGAACACGAAAAAATGTTAATCGTCCAAACGAAACATATGCCATGTTTACAAGATTATCCCAAACATGGACCTATCAATATTCATGAACAAGCAGAAGAGCACATTGGTTTCGAGTGTCTTGATCTTCTAGTGACGGGTGCTTCTCATTGTAAGAACTTTAAGGTGACGAATGAGTTTCATTCTTCAAGATGTTTATCTGATGTTAATTTATAAGATCTTGAATATTTTCTGAGGCTTACTTATGATGCATGTAAAGGTTAACATCAAGGCAATTGTCAAGAAAATATGAAGAAATAATACTCAAAGCTACATTTGTGCTGTGTTTCCCCTTGTTTGTGAACGTTTGAAGCAAACTAAGGTTTTGAAAGTCTCTGAAATAAAATAAAAAGATGAAATTACATAAAAGCAAATAAATTCGAGACTAGCAAATTCCAATGCTCTAACCATAGAATTATTAGATGAAATCTAATATCTGATTTGAATTTTCATTTCTTCAGTTTAATCAAACTGATCAAATTCATGTAATATCATAGCTTTCTATACAACCAGCAAGAAGATAAGTATAAGATGAAGAGCAAACGATGTGTATATATGTTACAAAAAATGAGCTAATTTGTTGCCTGGCCAAAATAGATAAAAATGCAGTCCTTGTTGCAACAAAAAATCCAGCTAGTCTGCTTAGGTGGTGAACAGGTCAGGTCGAGTCTCAGTAAAAAAATATTTAAAAAAATGAGCTTTGAGTTAAATTGGAACTCAATTTTGAAAATAAAGCAAAAGCTCAAATTTAGTTTGAATAAAGTGTAGTGTTGTGAGTTTGCAAAAACTAAACTAAAAATTGGTAGGAGCCCTTTGTAAGAGAAGAGGCTCTCCAAAAATATAAGTATGCCATTTAAAGTAACAAGCACACGGTATTCTTTAGTAAAAGGCGAAAGAATAGTTCGCTTTGTGCTTATTACATGGCTGCATGCCTTTCAACATAACCAACAGACCATTTTATAATCATCTTTCTCTACTTCTCAATAATAACCCACCCAATATGGGATTTAATAAAACTCTCAACTTGTTTTACTCACTTGTGAAATCAACTTTGTGTTATATCTAAATAGGATATAAATCATATAAAATAGCAATGAATCATATTGGTTGAAAGTGTCACAAAGTTTGTTATTTACCCATACAACAATGTATCATGTTGTTCAAAGATATACATTATTGTGTAATAAAGTTACTGTAATAATACTGTTTACGTAATAGTAAGGTACTGATGGGACACATGAATTTTTCGGTAACAAGTTCTCTTTGTTAAAAGAAAAGTCAGACCCCACAAACAAACATAGTGTAAATATATCAAGTACCAACACTTTACTTTGAATCAAAAAATGATGTAAAACATCATACACATTTGCTCGTTAAAAAAACAACTGGGGCCCGACCTTAACCTGGCTCGGCTTGTTGACCCGCATTTTGTTATATTCGCTTGCAACATTTTAAACGTGTTAGATAACATGTCATCACTCCGCTTTTTTGAAATTTCAAGTTAAATTTTTGCGAGAATTTTGGTCCTTTTTGGGTAATTTTTTTAAATGATAGGTCGAGTTATACCTGAGTGTGTATGAAAATACGTAAACAAAAGAGTTGTTATGAAAGACCCTAATGGCATTCCAAAAATATTTTGTTCTAAAATGGGCTAATATGTTGCTTAACATCGATTGTGGAACCAATCATGAACAAGAGTAGTTTGTTCGTATAGGAGGGTGTTTCGACGTCATGTCTCTCATACCATAAAGAAATTAAGACCGGAGAAGAGAAAAAGACCGAAAATGATAATAATAGAATCTAGATATCTAATGTCCGATCTTTGATAGAAAATGAAAAAAATATTACCTAGATATGTACTTTCGGATCATTCATACTACCCAATATTCTTCGCATTGTCCGTAAGAAGCTCATAGGTTTTCTTTTGTTCGTCTAGTGATACCTTCACTATGATATCTAAGCCGAATAAATTCTGCTCAAATTTCAAAAAATGTTGAACTTTCATGTTTAATATCTAGATATCTGTATGTCAAAAATTTGAAGGTAATTTTAACCAAATTTACTTGACAATAAAATATGAATTTTGAAACTAGAAGATTGGTTGGAGCCTTCAATAATTAAAGGGCTCTCCAAAAATATATGTATGCCATTTAAGATAACAAGCACACGGTATTCTTTAGTAAAAGGCGAAAGAATAGTTCGCTTTGTGCTCACTACATGGCTGCATGGCTATTCAACCTACCGAATGCAATTTTTAAATCTATCTTCCTTCATCTCTTCTTTTATTACTCACCCAATGTGGGATCACTAAATATCTATTCACCAGATAGTGTAATTTTTCAAACATGTTTTTATAAATGAGTAAGATTGATTGAATGTCTCGCAATGTTTGTTTTTAATGTATGCAACTTTATGTATCATTTTTCATAGATTTAGATGTTGTAATGTTCCCATTGTTCGTGTAATCATAGCTAATACCTTAAGTAAAAAAGGGTGTGTGTGGGTCAACTGGAACTTGTTTTAGCCCGATAGTTCAGACCATTTCAGGATACTCCAAATCCACACAATCACACCACTATACGCCTTGTCCTGAGTTATAATTACTAGAATATAACTCAAGAAAACGCCATGCAAATGGAGAAAAAAAACGAAAAGAAGAGAAAGAAACAATTAGTTGATTATATAACCCCAACGAGAATGGCAAAGAAAATGATATGAACATACCTGCTGTTAGCTAAGGAAAAAGTAAGAAGCAGCTGTGGAGAGAAAATTTTAATAGATTGATATGTAATTCAATATATTTTTGTGTATACTTTTTTGACTTGTATACACACGGCACTTGGAATCGTGGCCAAAGGGTATACGCCGTCTACCTTTCGATAATGCTCGAGGGCGGTCGTGGTCAAAGAACGGAGTTGTCTCAGACCGGGTACAAGTTGCCGTACTTATATTTAGGCCGGTCAGTAGGTCGAAAGGATAATATAAGGGATCTCTTTTCTTCTAATGATTGGATCTTAGGCGACTTCGTGAATTCTGAGTGGGAGTAGACAGTATTGAGAATAGCTTCTTAGATTGGGACCCTTTCTCTTTTTAAAGTATTATAGTTCTGAGCCTACCCTAGCGAGCGGTAGAGGGAACATGGAAAGGGTTCAGCTTCGGTACAAGAAGGCGGGTATTGACTACGGGAAAAGGAGTAGCTTCCTAATTTCCCTGGTCGCGTGTTGGTTTATGATGGCCGATCTTAGGAGAGCAAAGTGCTCTTGCGATTGTCTAGGACAAGGGACAGAAGCGGACCCGCAGCTGGAGATTTAGAAAGCATATCAAAGCGTATAGTAATCTTCTGTTTTGAAGTTGATGTAATAATTAAGTGGTTACAATGTGTGTTTGTCTGTGGTGTGTCAAATCATACAATCGGGTGCTTTTTAACATTATTCTATGTACTAGAATGTGTCATATGTCACCTATGGGATTGACTGATGGTGGCAGACTAGCAAGCAAAACAATGTTGGACACGACATAACAATGTTTGTTGTAGCAACCTTTCTAGATCAGGAATGTAGCACGGTTGTAACACACCGAAAGATGTGAAAGCAAATTTGATGTTTAGATGTTCTTATTTGATCACTCAACAACCTAAGGCTGAGCACAAGCTCAATCCAATAGCTTAACAAGACTGCGTTAAAGCTTGAACCGGACGAACACAAGTCAATCAGAGCCCGAATAACATGCTGCTTGGGAACTCCTCGTAATCGACTCACTAAAACTCAAATCAAGCTAAGCTTACACAAGCTCAAGCTTCTATTGAAGTTCATTTCACTAGCTCAAGTTCAAGCTTCACATATTATATGTCTAAACAAGCCTATCATTTGTATAATCTTTATTCAATCATAACTCTAATACTAGACTAAAGTCTGGAATAACCGGTTAGGCCCAAATGGGTCCTGATTTGGTTATTCGGTTTGTCGACGCAAACACAATTTATATATGGTTCTTTGGTAACCAGCTCGATCAGTTCATTACAAGTACACAAGACTTTTAAACCAAATGTCAGACCAATGCAAAAGCAAACTGCTGTTTGTGAAACCATTTATAAAATTAAGAACTGAAACTGAGGAGCTTTGACTAATGAACTACTTGATGAACCTACATGTCAACTGCAATCTTGGCATCAAGACATGTGAAGTCTTCATAAAATGCCTTCAAATGCTCATAAGAATGCTTCACATCATCCACGGCACACATCTCTCTTATGCTATGCATTGACAATTGCGGGGCCCCAATATCAACGGTGCGAATCCCAGTCCCACTGGCCAGAATTGGTCCGATGGTTGAACCGCACGGCATGTCGTTTCGAACCACAAAGTCCTGTTCACATATAAGCTTTATTTAGTAAGTATGTGCATTGGTTAGGAAAAAACTTTGTACAAACCAATGGTGATTTCAACTTCTTCTATAGAAGTAGCTAAATGTGTATCGGGTCAAAACGATTAAGTTTTGTAAGGGTTAACGGGCCAAACCAGGTTGACCCGATACATTTTTGTCTAATTTAGTAGGCTAGATTATATACCTATATGCATTAACAATCTTTGGGGGCTTTCTACTGATTGACCCGTCACATAAATTTTGACACCATTACTTGAAAAGGGAGTGAATCATTCAATTCGGATTATGTTTCATCTCTAATGGGTTAAACAAGTGAAAGTCACCCAAAGAGTATTCAAATGCTCACAAATTGCTTTATTGTAAACAAATTATTAATTTCATTACATACTTTATTATAATCTTATTAAAGATCAATAAATGGAAAAAATAGTAGCGAGTAACCCAAGCCGACTTTACACGGTTTTAACTTTTACCCGTCCCGCATGACCACCCATAAACGTTACCACCTCTATATTCTTCAACTTGTGCTTACACAAGTAAGAAAAGGTCTTTAGTTCATATTCAGTGTCGGGAAGTGAAGCTACAAGCGGAAACATATAACCAATTGTTCAACTAAACCGAAAACCAGAAACCAAATAATGGGCCAACCTGAACAGGAAGATTGTGTTTGGCTGCTATTTCTCTGAAAATGAAGGCAGTAACAGCATTAGTAGCATATCGTTGGTTTGCATTGTGTTTAATCACAAGCCCAGAATGTAACTTTGGTTGATGATGCTCTTCATGCCTGTCCTGAAGAGGGAAAAAAACATGACATTAAGCTTTGTATAAAAGACTACTAATTACTGAAAAATTCAGTCCAGACAAACAAACCATATAATTTGGATGCAGGGCGTGTGCCATGTCAGCAGACACCAGGAAGCTTTTTTGGATGGCCTTTTCTAGAAGCTGCATAAAATTTATGAAACAAAGCATCAGAATCAATGCAACTAATTGTGTTTGCTTCTAAACTCGGATGCCCTTGTTCTCACTGTTTACACCTTTTAACCTACAAGCTGATCTTTATTCTGTTTCCAGGAAGCCAACCAACTTCATTGCCATATTCGCAAAATATGGATCAAAATATCGCCATAATTCAACTAAAGCACCCATAATTGACTATCCCGCTTTACAATTTAAAGACTAATGGAAATTTCAGATTGTTAGATAGATTTAAGCAAGTTTTTTCTCTCATTTGTCACACGAATAAACTGGTAAAATAATGACATTTAGCTGGTTTTACCATTTAACCTACTAAGTAATTTTAGTATTAAAAAATTCAAAAACTAGATTGAGAAATACAGCTTTTGTAACCATATTTAACAAATTAACTATTTAATTAAAATAAATACTAAAAATGGGCAAATAGTTTTTCAAGTCAACTCTTTACCCTGCCTGCCCATTACCCAAAAAACAGGATATGAAGTGTTACACATAAGTTATTTATTGAAAATAGTAAAACGGACAAAGAGTGCTTTCGAGTCAACCCGCACCAAAAATAACCATGTTTCAACGTGTTACCCAACCCGCCAATTACAGATTACTAAGTTAGGATATGAAGTGTTTAACACATTTATTATCATTTAGAAAAAATTAACAATGACAAAGTGTTTACAGGTCAACCCATGCTGCTTCAACCCATTACCCAACCCACCCATTACAGATATAATAAAAATTAAAATTTGAAGTAATTCTTACCTGTGGATCTGAAGAAAAGAAGGTTGTAATTCGAGAAAGAGCATCAAACATAACTGGAGATCCAGCTCCTTGTGCTGAACTGGAACCAACCTCCTCATGATCAAATAATGCTACCATTCTTACACCACTCTCATCTTCAAGACTTTTTTCAGACACTGTGGCATCTATTAGCGCCTGAAATGGATAACAATTTTATTAGAAACCCAAATCCGTAAACACACACGCATAATCGTTTGGAAACATGCAATGGGCATGACAGTAATTCTTACCTTCAAAGAGCAGAAAGACATACAGAGATTGTCAAGCCTTCCAGAGAATATAAATTCCTTCATTGCTCCAGCAATTATGCTTGGTTGAGTGTCGCATGCTTGTAATTCAAAATCACAAATGTCATCTGGTTTACAGCCAACCTGAGCTGCAAGCATCTACAAAAAGGGAAATGAACAATTAGTACATTCAAGTAAATTTACTTGTACCAAATCTCAGGGGGTGTTTGCGTGTGTGTGTGTTGAAACTAATTATGTGATATGAAATAATCAGTAGCATATAATCTGCTATAACAGAATCTGCTGTGGGAGATGATGATTGGAAGTGTTTCTGTTGTGGAAAGTTGTGATATCAGTTCATTAGTTATCCAAAACTCAATTATTTGACCCTTACTAATCAAATAATGAGTCAATTGTTTGACAAATTCTCACTATTATAAGTACCAAACAACAAAATGACAAAAAGGAACACTACTGCTACAATATCTAAAAGTAAAATATAAGACTTATTTTGTATCAAGTATCAACTATACTGATATCTTCTTTAATTTATTTACTAGTAAATTTAACACACACACACACACACAAACACATGCGTATAATTACAAATTTCCAACAATTATCATCTATAATTAATCAACGGCAAAAATGTAGATGAAAATTTCATGAAATATGGTAAACGTAATTCTAATTTTCCTCGTATATGGTATGAAACTGATTATACAAAACTTAATTATTTGACAGCTAATAACCAGATAATCAGCATTACTATATCCAACACACTAAAAATTATTATCATGACTTCAAGTAACAATAAATACGTAAACAGTTTCACATCGCACGTCCAAACACCCCCTAAGACATATGTTAGGAAAATGGCGGTTAGGACAACCTTGCAATTCATACACATTCCACTGAAGATAAATAAAAGGGAAAATTAAATAAATAGAGTGTGTTACCTGCAAAAGAAGAGGATGATGCTTCTGGTTACTACAGGTATTTTCACTTTCATTGGGCTCCCCATCCAGTCCATTATCAGCAACCACTTTATTCAGCTCAGCCTAATAAACATATACTTACTCGGTTACCAATCTTTAAAACCTTATCAGAATGTGTCACTACTATATTTAAACAAACTAAAACTAACTAAAATGATTACCTTAACAGATGTTGCCAACACAGGAGCCAGATGACTTTGTGTATTCACCTTAAATCCATCATTAACGCCCCTTAACAACAAATACCAACACAACTATAAGAGTTGGCAGTTCCGATACCGATTTAGTTATTATTATTTTGATGGGTAGATAGGGTTATTATAGGGTCAAAGGGGTAAAAAGTTAGCTTTAATGGAAACCGTGTCAACTAGGATGAAACTTGAAAGTTGGCTGGATTGTATCATGTGTTAGTGCATTACTGTTTGTAATTTGTAATCGTATTTAACACACTAACCATCTAAAGTACATGGACAAAAAGTGTTTCAGCACAATCACCCAACCTGTTTCAGTCATAAGAAAAATTACCTGTCTAGGTGGATTGCTAGTGTTGGAATTCGCATTATAGGCTCTTTGATTCTAACGAGCCGATGCGAGTAAGATGCGCCGTTACCTTTTCCTTCTTTAATAATCATTCTTCCAGCAATCGTCAAATCACGGTCAAACCATGTATGCCACAAACCACCTCCATATGTCTGAACACCAACTTCCAAATACCCACCCTTTGATGCCTAATTAAGATATATATAACAGCATAGCTTTCAATTTCTTTCACTTGGAAAAAATTTGATCCATAAATTCAATCAAAATTAAGATAAATTACCTTTGAAACAGGTTTCAATTTAAGACAAGGACTGTCGGTGTGTGCACCAACTATGTGGAACCCATTTCCAGCAACATATCTAACAATAAGATGAACATTAATATATTGAAAAGTTACAACACTATAATTTCTTCAACAGGCATTTGATTAGGATGTGGTAACCTGAATTTATGGACCATGACAATACTTTGAGAAGTATATGTCCCAAAATGAAGAAACCCAAAGACTTAGAATAACAATGAATATTGATATCCAAAACTTCAATATCCCTATCGTTTCTTGGGGATGTTTGGATGTGCATTTTGAGAGTGATTATGTGATTCCAAATTATCAGAATCAGATTATCTATGGTAATTAAAGTATAATACATGAAGCATGAGATAGTCTTTCATAGCAAAAGTAGGTTCACTCTACAGCTCTACCCAATAAACTATAAATTGGTGAAACCTATACATAGACCATGCTCTGTTGTCAAAAGCCCACAAGGCGCACGCCTAGGCCTTCAGGCGTAACCCAACGCAGCCTTGTTGCCTCACTTCGAAATCTCCATTTTCAGACGCTCGGACGCATTTTCAGGACAGGACCGGCCAAAAAAATTTCTGAAACAATTACATCGGCCCTAAACAAGTCTGGAATCAGCCAAAATCAGCCTAAACTAGTCCAAAACAAGCTTATAACATGTCCAGAAACCCCAAAATAGGTACTTTTATACTATGTGTCTTGCTTAAAAAGCTTGTTTTTAACCGCCTTGGGCCTAGGCTCATCCTTCGCGCCTGTCTTGGGCCTTCCACAACTACGGTACCACGAGACTATGTGCTGAATATTATCTTTTTTGCATCATAAACAACTAATGAATTGTGGAGTATCAAATCACAAACAATTTATTAAAAATAATAATAAACACATACTTCTTGCCAATGGCAAACGCCACAATAGTAGAGTAATTCCTCGTGAAGAAATACTTCTTTCCAGCTTGTAACTTCCAATCCCCCCTTTCAAAAATCTGGTCATACCCCGCAGCTTTCAACCGCCTCTTCGCTTCATCTGCAAATCAAAACAACGAATTCACAGTTTCACACACCAGCTGCAAACACAACGATCGACTTAAATCCACATAATCTCACATTCGTAGTTATCACTTATCAGTTAATAGCAGAAACGATCAATCAATTAGGGCTATGTTAGCGTTCAATTTCCTATATTGTTTTTCCTCATTTGAAATCTGTTGCTAATTGAAAATCAGATAGAGATGAAGTTATTACCGACGGCATGGAAGGCGGTGGGAGAAGCGTTTAAATAGTCGATGAGATCGGCGGCAACTGAGCTTTCTTCTTTCGCCATTGATGATGGTGTTCGGAGCCTCGGTATGTGTGTGTGTGTGTGTGTGTGTGTGTGTGAATCTTATGCAATCGAGTGACTGTGTGCGTGATTTTACGGAAACGAAAAGTGCTTTTGTTCTTTTACAAAGAATATTATTGTCCTTTTACCAAGCAAAGCCAACATGAAATACATGAGACGAGTATATCCGAAGCTTAACGGGTATTGGGTCGGTAGAGGATTAGTTTTAAAAATTTTATAGGTATGGGACGGGTATGAGACTAGATAACCCGACCAATACCCAACGTGACCGAATATGAGACAAGATTTTAGAACCAGACATAGGCATGGGATTACCTATACCCGGCTCGCACCCGACCCATTGTCATCCTTAATAATGGGTAGGAGCCAAAGTTGTTTAAGGTGAGGCGTGTTTGGTGCGGTTACGGATTTACCTTTTATAGAAACTGAGATTGAAATGATTGGTTGTTGGTTTTTCTTCACCGATTAATTTCCGTTTATTGAGTTTAGGGTTATTCGGTGTTTTGATGATTTCGGTTTGGTTACGAGATGATTGATTGTTTTGTTTCTTTTAGCTTTTTTTTGTTTTTTCGATTGAGAGAATTCTAAAATGTGATTCTAACCATTGCAAACATAATCAAGCTTAAAAAATAATCAAACACGACGATGAACAAGATTGTTTATTTTTTACAAACATAAAAGTGTAAAACGCACTTGTATAGTGAAAAGAATTTCACTAAATTCCAAAAACATCAAATTTGACTTGTGCAAATCAAAACATCTATAACATATAATAAAATAATATTTTTTAAAAACATGTGTTATCATTCTAGCACATCCAATGACACGCGTTGTTATTCTAGTATATATCAAAAAAAATTCTCGCATCTCTCTCATAATAAATACAAAAATTATAACAACAATCATTTCACTTGCCTCTATTACTAAAATATGTTAAACGAACATAACTATATTTGTGTTTTTTGTCTTTCTTATATTAAATAAGAATTATTTCAAGTAAGTAAATTAAACTATCAAACATCTAACATATAAATTATTCTCATTTAAATAATTTATTAATACATACTAAATCATATGGTTTCACACATATTTTATCTTTAAATGTAGTATAATAATTCCCAATTTTATTAATAGTTATAAATTATAATTTTTAGATATTCATTATATTTTTATTTTACCAATAACTAATAACATGTAAAAAAATATTTATAAAACTAATGAGTTTAACATGTTTTGTTTTTTCCACTCATATAATACATCAGGTCTTACCTAATTATTAACGCAACAAAAAAACTTTTAACTACTAAAACGAGACAACAAGCCTAATCTGCAAACTCTAGCTGGATTCAAATTATGTCACTGTACAATATAAGTAACACCCCCAACAAACTTTTTAAGGTCTAAAACAAAGAAACAAACCTAACTTTGCAAAGTCTAGCTGCATTACAAATTATGTCACTATAAATGTTGAACAATAAACGACATCACGCTTTCGACGTTAAAGCCGTTGATTCCAGGCTCGATTGTCACCAAAAACAAAGATGAATATGAAAACCATATATAAAACGTAAAACAAAACATATTTAATTAAATCAATTCAAAGAAAGAGATGTAAAAGACAAGTTGAATTAAATAGTAAATAATAATATCATAATCATAATTTTTTATATGACATTAAGATCTAAGATATACAAGTTAAAGGATAAATAAACGAATATATTTACACTGTGTTTGTTTTCTTTGTAGGCGAGTTTATAAAATAATTCCATTAAATTCTTGGTACAGTTTAGTTGTTGTAAGTGTAATCGAGCCCGAACCAAACAAGTTAAAGGTCAACCAAAGTGTCGGTTTATTGATCGGTTCGGTTTAATCGGTTGTGGTTCGTTAATTCGATTTTCTGCTTGCCCCTAGTTTAAGACCTCAGTTTGAAGTATGCGACTTTGGTTCGATAGATGTGTAAGAGGTGTTGGTTCGAGTTAGGGTTTAGACATTGGTCCGGGTCAAGGAGTGTCAACCCTTTTAAACATATCGTGGGCACTAATAACATCACAACCAATTATGAATAACCTCTAATGAAACCTAACAGGAATTGAAACAACTTGTCCCGTGGCTATAAAATGCATGTATATCTCATGACTCTTACACTATATGTAACGCCGATGACGTCATAAAACAGGATTTGATTCTCTCGATATCATTATTGTACGAATGGTTGTCGTCAGGAAGGTTAGTATGGTATTGTATTCATTATAAGGAGCATGTGGTTAGTATAATATTTTTTGTTTGATTATGAAAAAAAAATTAAAACTTGATTCGGAGATTGAATTAAACTAGAGACAAATTTGTAAAATTAATAATCAAAAAATAAGCATGTCATAAGGGAAAGTCGATTGATCAAGAACACAAAAAGCTCATAGGTTTAAATAAGCAAGTCTCAAGGTATGTCTGAAATGCAAGAGAAATCTAATTGAATGATGAGTATAGAGCGGACCATATTTTGAAAATTAAAATAAAAAAAAAGTTAAATAGAAAATATTTT
>BJCM01062330.1:0-16903 GCA_018326385.1 Flaveria bidentis | reverse complement strand
TACACACAACATCCATATATATAAATACATATATATATAATAACGCAGAAACACACCCACAATCGCAGATTACGTACGCACAAACCGAACGTCAAACCGTGATAAACGTTCAAGATCAAACGACTAAACCGTAACCGAACGAACTGAAGCAAAATAGAGAAAAAGCCGTACCGAACAACGGCGATGATGGCACTGTCTGAGTTGCGGGGCTGCCAGAGTGTGTCGATCACCGAAGGCTGCGGTGGTGATTATGGTTGCGGTTTAGTCGAGAGACAGACACCTTCAGACGGTGTTCTTGCGGTTGCCGGAGAAGAGACGATCGTATGAATGAAAGGTTGTCATTGGGGGTCACTGGTTGGAGGGAGGCTGCCGTCGATGAAGAGCGAGTTATTGGTGGTGCTAGGGTTTCGAGAGGAGCTCTAAAGGACACGGTTGTAGGGAGATACGGGAGTTGGTTTTTAAATGTTTTTCATGTTTTACAAGTTGGCAACATTGGTCCTCCTACTTAATCTATTTGACCCTATAGGTTTTATTATTAGTTAGTTAGTTTAGTATCTAATATTGATTATTAGTTATTTAGTTGATTTAAATTTACTTAAATCAAATAAATTTAAATTAACACCGAGGTTTTAATTTACGAAGGTAAAATAATCGAATAGCGGGAGGTCAAGTTAACGACGTGTAACCTGAAAGAACGTGTTGTCACATCATCCCCTTGTTGAAAGAATTTTCATCCCGAAAATTTAGATGCTAAGCTCGGTTAAATGTATGAGATTCAGTAGGTTTGGTGGTTTGTAACGTGTCAGACTTTGTAAGGTTTTGACAGAGTTGTGCCAATATATGTATATATATATATATGTATATGTATATATATGTGTATATATATGTATATAAATATATATATATATATGTATATATATGTATATATATATGTATATATGTATATATATATATACATATACATATATATACATACATATATATATATACATATACATATATATATATACATATATATACATATATACATATATATATACACGTATATACATATATACATATATATACATATATATAAAAATGTTATCGTATCATATAACGGATGCCATCAAAAATGAACCAAGTAGTCACCCCGTGCCATCCACAGCAACATTCACCTGCCAACTGAAAAATACATAAAAGTCAGTGTTGCTAAGTGAGTTCTAGTTTTATAAAATAAAATACTTTTACTTCCATTAGAACCTTTCTTTACATTCTTATGCGATCAAAAATCATACGTACACATAGATAATAACATTATTATTTTTGACCATCGTTTGTTAACTTCCATTCATTTATCATCTTTAACTTCATCGTCAACGAGATTGCACAAAGCAAGAGCTCCATGTTGATCGACAACGAATGTCGATCCCTGTCGGTACACATCATCATGGTAGCTAACCTCCGACAGTTGATCCACACTACAAGGCAGAAGGCCCACTCATGAATACAGATCAATCATCATACATCAGACTCACATAAGTGAATTCCATCAAAGTGCTTGCAAGACTTTTCATCATCAAACGGACCCGAGGTAACATTCATTAAGTTTCACTTTTCATTAACTTGAATCTTTCGCTTCGTTAAAATAATACTTTACATTCATTTTATAACCATAACACGTAAGTCACGGAATAATACATAATAGGAACATAAGGTCAACATAAAGCATTCATACATAGCATCAAATAAACATTGCATACCCCATCACACATCATCATAAACATCATGCATCATACATTCACATACATATGCATAAGTCATCATAAAACATAACCAACCCTCCGCGGGGCAGCGGGGGTTCAAGGGCGGCAACCCCTGATAGCGGGGTCCTAGGGGCAGCAGTCCTTAGTGCGGTCCAATGGGCATCTTAGTCACTTAAAGTGTATATTTAGGATGCATTTCTAGCCCTAAACTAGTTCAAAACCTTTAAATAGGGGATCTAGAACTCACCTTGACTCGATTAGTAGCTTCTCAATTAAGTTTTCAAAGCAAGGGTTACACTACATAATCTGCAGATAAGTTAACACTCAAAGGAGTTAATTTCTGCCTAATTTCGCTGCTAATTTCGCTGCCAGATCAACAATTTCGCTGCTAGTTTCGCTGGCATCTTCGTTGGCAGTTTCCCTGGCATCTTCGCTGCTAGTTTCGCCCAACTTTCATTGGAAAGCAATGTCTGCGAAACTACCTGCGAAACTATAATTTCATATGAAGATCCACAGTTTCGCTGGACGAATACCTAATTTCGCTGGATGAACACCCAGTTTCGCAGAACGGCCTGAAAATTACGAACCACCCTATTTTGACCCAAAACTTCAATCTATTACATCCAAAACTTTAGTTTATCACCCAATAAGCTTTATCTAAGCTTCTTATATGTTTCTTACACAAAAACGCGAGTTTTGGGCGATTCTTTGCCACTTTTAAAAACCCAAACCCTAGAATCCGGATTTACATCAAAAGCAATGATTAAATGATATTTCTTACCTGGATTCTTGGTGTTTTCTTGTTGCTTGGATGCCCACGAACACCGACCTTCAATCCCGAGATCAACCGAGCCTTGAATCTTCAATTCTCTCTACTTTCTCTCTCTACTCTCTCTCTCTAGAACTAGCGTGTTGAGTTGCAAATGAGAGCTGCTCAAGCTGATCAGTTAATATATATCGGGCGTTCCCGGAACCTTAAACTCGCCAAACACATATCCCGAAAAGTTAACTCGGTCTATAACCCATATCTATCTTATTTTCATTAAATGATCTCGTCTAAGCCCATTATTATTATTTGGCTCGCTTAGAAATTATTCGGGGCGTTACAAGTTTTTAAATAATGTTAGAAATACTATTTTACCCTTAAAATTAATTGTATCTTATGCATTGAATATAGTAAATATTCTTAATTTTATGATATCTTAAAATACTAATCTCATATACTTTATATATAGTATAGATATATATATATCACTTTGTATAAGATACTTTTCTGTTCCAATAAACAACTTTTTAAGATACTTGAAAGAGATTAATGTTTAGATTAATGTTAAAACATGCAAATTCTTATCATTCAGGTTTATAGCAAATTCTCCTTTTAAGATAGGGAGAAGAAGGAGATGACAACTCTCTCATATGGATGATCACATCTTTCATTGCTGATTTCTTCTTCTCAAACTCCCCAAGCTCATGCAATCATAGGCAAATATCAATTAAAGGCTTTGGAGCTATAGCTTCTACAGCACTCTGATGTTCAAATCACTCCGATTAAGATGAGAGAATTAAGATGATAGTGTGTGCCAATGTGTGTGGTGTATGTAGAGAGAGTAAAGAATGAAAAAAATGACCTTCTTGACAATGTGGGAGGACTCCTTATTTATAAGGAGGCTATCGGATCGCCTTAAAAGACTATTACGCTTGGTCTGCTTAAGATCGAACTCATATTAATTGGGTTTGGCCTATTGATCTATGGACCAATTAGAATGATACCTCTACAATTACCAAAGAACTTCACCCTTAAATATTTGATAGACATCCTAACTTTACTTCTCCCTAATCTTGATAGAATCATCCTATTTACACTTACAACATAATTGTTATGAATATATATTAAGATTTATCTCACAAGCAACTACTTCTGATAATTTATAATCTCCTTTCTAATACGAAAAGTGTGTAAAAAATAGAAATGACATAAACATATATAATAATGTTTATAAAATTAAGTGTGCATGATGTTTTTAGTTTCTAGTGTAAACGAAAGAACACTGAAACAGTTTAGTTAATAACTTGAATCTTAAAGTTTGACCTGTATGTGTTGGCTAGGCCTAGCATGATCGATATACGGTTGAACGATGGATAGACCATGCACATTTGCACCATTATTTCACTTCTTCAACATGTGCTTTTTTGGTTGTCTGTACCTAACGATTGATCCACAAAACCATGCATTGATCGTCTCTTCTTGTCCATCGGTTCTTGTTTTTTTTTCAGTTGGGTGATCTTTGGGACATTTATTGATGATACTTTAGCACGTAAGATCTAAACATATGTGTTATTATATTTAACACTAATTTGTACCACACGTTAATAAGATGCTTATTTTACAATATGTGGTTGTGTATACATAATAATTTTATTTAGTTATTCTTCATGAGAAACAAAAGTATCTTTGAGGGTTTTATTTGAAAAAAAACGTCTTTTTTATTTAAAAACACACTTTCTAGCAAATCATGTAACCGTGAAACTCATTGATAAGTGTTGACATAAAATCTTATTTTGTCATGTGAACGTGTATGAAAAGGAAACTTATTGGATAAAAACTCAATTATTTTCTATTTCCTTTACATCATCATTTTTCTTCTTTACATCATCTTTTCTTTTTAAAAAACATAAAAAAACATCTCTATTGAAGATGGTTTTAGTAATATATGCATAATCATATATTAGCAATATACATAAGACTAAAACGTATTTTCTTTGGGCTTAGAAATAATTATATCATAAAATAAATACAAACACTAAGATAATTGTTTTTATCTACGGTTATCGATCATTAAAAAGTAGGCAAGTACGCACTTATAACATCCAACTTGATATAGAAAGATAACTGAAATAACTTTCATGAAGATGATTTTCAACTCTTAAAATTAATTATTTCTATGGAATATATATGTAACTTTTTACCTTGCTAAAGAAAAGGATAGATGAAAAAATATTGTCATTTTTTGTGTTAGAAAAATCTTTGTTTTAATAAATACATATTTTATATAAGAAGGAACAAAATTTAGTTGTTAGCGTCAAATTAACACTTTTAATTAATTTATATTCTACAGTCACTCTACTACTAAAATAATCATATTTACATCCTGTAAAATTTATAACCATAACTATATGATTAGAAAGTAAATTATATTATCATCAAAATGTTCTTTTCTTAACAACTAATTTAGTTAATATAAATAGTTTATTAGGGTGGAGGGAATACTTTCTAACTCTTCATAATATCACATCAGCCATCTATACAATGTTTCTCAACCTTCCAATTTCCATGGTGTAGCACTCTTCCTATTTTTCTCAATTTTCTTTGTATCATTTTAATTCATTGGAATTGATTTATTTCTTATATAACTTGTCTAACTATTGATTTTGATTTAACTTATATTTATAAAAATCAATAAACATTCATAAAACATACAAATTGAAAATAAAAGTAAAAATGGGCTAAAAGTCTCCTCTTTGAGCTTGAGACCAATTAAAACGACCGTTGGACCGAGGAGCACGTTTTCACAAACATCCGTAGGCGGTTTGGGTCATCGTTTCGGCCAAAAAACGGCTTATTTTATGAGTTATTTCAATTTTCGTCTTATTTTTACATTTTGTTGGACTTTACATTTGGCCTAGTTTGACCCATTTATGTTTTGTGGCCCATTCGACTTTGATTTTGTTTCTTTATATGCTTGTAAGGGATGAATGAAATATTATTGAAACTTATGAAAAGATATGTTTTTCTCTCTATCTCTAGTCTTTGAAATCATTATGTAAATTATAGATGGCAAGTTTTAGGAATTCTGGGGTGAAACGGTTATTTAGGTATGAGGCCAATATGAGATTTTTATAATTTTTTCCGAACTTGAGACGAATATGATATTAAGTGATACATCTTAGATTAATTAAACTCATTTACCTGAATACATTAAGAAGTTGACGATCATGGTTCATGGATTACATGAAGAAGAAGGGACTATGCGGGTACGATGATCATGGTGGTGGAAATACGAATGATGATAATGGTGGTGGAATTCAGAAGAGAAAGATAGATGGGTGGGGTTGAGTTAAATGTACCAAAGATTCAAAGAATAATACTTAAAAAGTTTTTTTTTAACTAAGAGGTATTTCAGTTGTTTCATTGAATTAACTGAAAAGTTAATATTTATTCACTTTAGGGACCACTAATGTTATCTTTAGATAACACTAAGGACCAACAGTGCAGTAAATAAAAGTTAATTAACACATGTGTGATATGGGTATTCTACAGGGGACCTTTCGTTAATTAACTCAATCACATTTTAACTTAGTTACGCAGAAGATTTGTAGAAGATTAATAAAAATTTAAAGATAAATATTATGTTGAGTTAACTTATAGTAAATTATAGTGATGATGATAAAGAAACAATAAATGATATTAGGTAAAATAGAGTAAATTATGCAAAATGATTACCTGTTTTACTTATGTAAAATATTTTTTCTCTAGATATTTTAAAAAAGATGGAAAATATAGCAATCATTTTTTTTGGAAAGGCGAATAGCAATCATGTTTTTTTTAAAGTCGAATATAGCAATCATTTAATTAAAAAATGTTGCATATATATGATGAAACTATATGTAAACTTTAAGTACCCAACGTGTAAAGTTTAAAGTGAAAGGACTAAATTGTGAATGTATACATAGTTTCCGAACCATTTTATTAACTCGCTAAAATTATGGATAGGTTGACTCAAGTATTTTAGTAAGACTTTATTGAAGAAACATAAAAATAGTAGAAGAAAAGAACGGAGATACAATAAAATACATCGTCTTGTTTTTACTTTTTATTTTACTTCTTTTCCCTTCCAGTCAGATAAGTAATAAAGAAAATATAAATTTTATTGAAGAAATTTCATAATAACTTTTAAATGATCACAACCACTTGGACTGATATTAGTAGGGATAACAATCAAATTCAAATTTAATTGGAACAGTCGAAAAATAATCTCAGGGGTTGAGTAAACGGGTATGAGACCGGATATGTGATTGTTGTTTATTATTTCAATAGTTTGAAACGGGTATGAAATTACATGATATACCCGTTACCCGATTAATTATGTACATGAAATATTTTTTCTCCTTTGTTATTCTAGTTATATTACATTTCTTTTTAGTTATTTTAGTTATATTGTATTATTTTCTCGAGTTCTTTAGTTTCAATTTGTTTCCCACTTGGCCAATATCCTAATCTCCTACTCTAGTAACTTGACAATTAGAATTTTGGTTTTCCTTCAAACCTTAACCACGATAAAAAAAGAGCTAGTAAGACACTGACGAATATATTTGGTCAAAGAAACACAATGACAGAGATTTGGTCTATATTAAATGGATATCCGATAAATATACCAATCGGGTGTTATTTATGAAACTAATGAGTAAGATCGTAGTATGAAGTCATAAAACAACCATTCCACAACAATATCCAACACTGATGTTTTAGTCATGAGTAAGATCGTAGTATGAAGTCATAAAACAACCATTCCACAACAAGACTTTTTAGTCACGATTGTGATTGAGTGTCATCTTCTTATCATTTAAGAAGGGAAGAAATATATTCTTTCAATTTCTATTAGTCTAGTTTTAAATAAACTTGATTTAGTTAGGTTTTTGTATGATCATATTATAACTTTTTTAAACCATACAATCAACATGTAAACTTATCTTTATTAAGGGAAATATAATAAAGATAGATATTGCTCATGCTAAAGTCTACAAGTCGTCTCATCTTATCCCAAATCGACATTTATAAATTTCTAAGGCCCACATCACATTTAGTCAAAAGGACTAAACTAACACAAAAACTATCACAAGGACCAAAACATCAAACACTCAAAACCAACAGACCATAACTGTCACATGTAAATAATCAACATACCTTTATGCAATATTGCTTATGGATAATCATTGAATTCAACTCATAAATTATAAATACAATCCAACTCACATATCGATTTCTATGCATAAACAATAATCATACTTATATAGTTATATAGTTACATTCAACACCCACCAAACAGATCCATCACTTTTGGTTATAGTCACCGGAGTCAACAATGGCCGGCGGCGGAATGGTTGCGGTCAACGGCGGCGCTAGGGCGGAGCTGTACGAACACAGGATAACATCTTACTTTATTTTCGCTTGTATCGTTGCAGCTCTTGGTGGATCTTTGTTTGGATATGATCTTGGTGTCTCCGGTGAGTGTTTCTATCGTTGTTTTGATATTATTATTATTTTCCGGTGGCCGGAGGTTGTGTGGTCGCCGGAAAATCGCCGATGAAATATGGTTAATGTGTTGAATGGTTGACTGATTCGATGATGACTTCATCTTGTGCATGAAGATCGGAGAGTTTGTTGTTATAATATTGTTGAATGTTGATATTCTGTACGTTTGTCAGTCGATCTAACCAATTGTATAGTTGTTGTTTTTGTTGTTTTCTGAAACAATAATATCTTCTACCTCATATTAGTTGGTTATAAATTATGATAATTGATATTGTTTATGTTTCTTTAAGCTAAAGTTAAGGAAGAATAATGAGTTTTTAAGTTAAATTTAAGGTAGGTTTTAATGGCTACTATTTATTAACAAAATAAAAGACGTACATAATGTTTTAATGGGGAAAAAAAACAAATATGTAAAATCTTACTATAAAACTTGTTATATGACTTACTAGTTACTATTTTAAATCAAACTCACCCTAAAAGATTCAATGAAATTCGAAACTTTTGTAGTTTTCTTAATTTACATTCTTTTTGTGAATATTGAAGCTTATTTTTTTTTGAAGTATTGTTTTTATTTAAATCTGCATAACTAAGGTACATGATTGGCCAATTTGGCAAAAGTATCTTTCTTTTTAATATTTGTATTATATGTTATTTACTTTTCTGTAATAATCTATTATATTTAATATGTAATATCTAATATATACAAAGTTATGATTTGTTTGATTCTTTTTCTAAATATGATATAAGTTATATATATTGACAAAAAGTAATTTTTGTCTTTTTTTAGAAATATAAAAAGATATTTACATTAATTTAATAAACCATCTCAATAGATATGACAGTTTTATAAAAATCTTGTAGTCTTGGACATGTGCATTAGATCTTTATTTATGGTTTGATGAAGTATTAAAGTCCACAAATCACATGTTTCCCTTGACTATATGTTCATTGGATACAATCATACAAGCATAACGTACAACCACAACAACACGAAAATTATCCAATTGGTCTTTCTCTCTGCACTGTAAAGCATAAAGAATACAATTAATAATTACATTAATACAACATGGTCTGTTTTTCCTCTTCCATAAATTTGATTTTGACTTTAAAGTCAAAAGGCAATTACAAAGTTGACTGTAGAAAAGTCAAAACACTTCCTTTGATAAACTGCAGGTGGAGTAACATCCATGGACTACTTCTTGAAGGAATTCTTCCCCAAAGTTTACAGAAGAAAACAAGAACATCTTAAAGAAACCGATTACTGCAAATACGATAACCAAATCCTCACACTTTTCACCTCATCGCTGTATTTCGCGGCCCTCGTTTCCACCTTCTTAGCATCCCATGTCACCCGCAACCGAGGCCGCAGAGCCAGTATTCTCTGGGGTGCCGTAAGCTTCTTCGTTGGAGCCGTTATTAACGCTGGAGCTCAAAACGTCGCCATGCTGATCATCGGCCGCTGCTTTCTTGGCTTCGGAATCGGGTTTGGAAACCAAGTAAGTTTTCACAACTACTTATTAATATTACTGTTCACTGCACACAGTAATCATTTTGAATAACCACAGTCGTACCAAAACAATAATAATAATAAACATCTTGAATGACCATCGTCTGTTAATAAACATTAATACTTTTCACTGACTAATTAGTTTGTTGATTTGCAGGCGGTTCCTCTTTATCTGTCGGAAATGGCACCGGCGAAGATCAGAGGTACAGTAAACCAACTGTTTCAGCTGACAACTTGTTTAGGCATCTTTATAGCCAATTTCATAAACAATGCTACTGAGAAACACACATGGGGATGGAGGTTATCACTCGGGTTAGCCGTGGTTCCCGCGACATTAATGTTTGTTGGTGGATTATTCCTACCTGAAACACCAAACAGTTTAGTAGAACAAGGGAGATTAGAGGAAGGAAGAAGGGTATTGGAGAAAGTTAGAGGTACAAAGAACATAGAAGCTGAATTTCAAGATCTTGTTGAAGCAAGTGAAGCTGCAAAAGCTATAAAACATCCGTTTAGAAACCTTTTGAAGAGAAAGAATAGGCCTCAATTGATCATAGGAGCTTTGGGTATACCTGCATTTCAACAGCTTACGGGCATGAATTCGGTTCTGTTCTACGCGCCCGTGATCTTTCAGAGCTTGGGGTTCGGGTCTGGTGCGTCGTTATGGTCCTCGACAATTACTAGTGGCACCCTTGTTGTTGCTACCTTCATTTCAATGGCTTTTGTTGATAAGTTTGGTAGAAGAGCCTTTTTCTTGGAAGCTGGCTGTGAAATGATCATCTGCATGGTAAGCAATTCAACTTTAGAAACAATATAACGGCGATATAAAATATCGCGTGTTTTTATTGTTACATGACTGATGTGGGATTTACCTTGGGTCGTATAATTTTCTTGGACGAACATAATAGTAAAAATTGTGCCTTTTTATGTGTTCGTGTATATTCTTGAAAATCTTGAACATTTTCTTGATTTTGATCAGGTGGCTGTGGCTGTGACCTTAGCACTAAAGTTTGGACAAGGTGTTGAGCTACCAAAAGGAATTGGGATTTTTCTTGTGATTATGATCTGCATTTTCGTGTTGGCTTACGGGCGGTCGTGGGGACCACTAGGCTGGCTAGTTCCGAGTGAATTGTTCCCGTTAGAGACACGATCAGCCGGTCAATCCATCGTGGTCTGTGTGAACATGTTTTTTACAGCTTTGGTCGCGCAATGCTTCCTCGTGTCGTTATGTCATCTAAGATATGGCATTTTCTTGTTGTTCGCGGGGTTGATTGTGATCATGTCGTGTTTCATCTTCTTCTTGTTGCCCGAAACCAAACAAGTTCCGATTGAAGAGATACATTTGCTATGGCGAAAACATTGGTTATGGAAGTCGTATTGCCCACCCGAAGATGAACTTGAAAAAACAGGAATCAAACCTGTCCAATTCGTTTAGAACTTTTTGCTTGCTTTTATAGTTGTTAAACTTTTTACTGTTTTATTGTGCGTACGTACTTTTCACGTATTTTTATTGATACATGTAAAGTATCTGGTTAAATGGAATTTGATAGAATGAAATTACAAATTTTATTTAACCAGATTTTCTAGTTTTTCTTTTAGTATAAGTGAATTCCAACTAATGATGGATAAGTATAAAAAAGGTATTGAAATGTTACTCATGTTCAAATTGATACAAAAAGCGCACCGCTTCTTCTAAACTAGAACATCACTAATCATGTCGCATCTTGAACTGTTGTAATTTCACGTCTTGAACTGTTGTAATACTGGATGTTTTTATTTTCGTGTTTGACCCAATAAAGACTATATTCGAATCTTGGACCTTTAACTACCTTTAACTACGATAGACAAGGACAATAACACTATGTTAAACAACCATTACAAACTAAAACTATAATCACAAGAATTGAATTGCAATTTGATTATAATGTAATTCTTGTTTTGGTTATGGTTTCATGTCGCAATCTTTGTTCATGCTTCACATCCTTGTTCACGTCCACAAGTGTTATTGTCCTTGTCTATCGTAGTTAAAGGTAGTTTAGAATAAGGTATTAAATTTTTTTAGTATCATTCAGTAAAAAGGACCAAACAAAATTATACGAAAAAGAACCAACACGTAATATGACCAGATCCCATGAACCACCCGTCTAATAAGAGCATTAATAATAATAATAATAATAATAACACTGAGTTATAGCATTTTTTTGCTTATAAATTCAACATCTAGACATTTTACAGGAGTGCATCATTTAGTTGGTCTTCAGGTGCACAATAAGATTTCTATAACCAATGTTTTTGTCATAGCAAATGTATCTCCTCAATTAGAACTTGTTTTGTTTCCGGTAACAAGAAGTAGATGAAGCCAGTCATGATACCAATCAATGCGGCAAACAACAAGAAAATACCGTATTCGAGATGACATAGCGACACAAGGAAGCATTGCACAACCAAAGCCGAAAAAAACATGTTCACACAAACCACGATGCTTTGACCGGCCGATCTCGTTTCTAACGGGAACAATTCACTCGGGACTAGCCAACCTAACGGGCCCCATGATCGAGCGTAAGCCATAACAAAAATGCAGATCATGATTACAAGAAAAATCCCAATTCCTTTTGGTAGCTCAACACCTTGTCCAAATTTGAGAGCTAAGGTTACACCCACAACCACCTGAAAATCAAGAAAAAGTTTCGAGATTTTCAATCTTTTTTGCTAATTAAAACCAATACAGTGATGAAGTGAAAAGTGTGAGGATTTGGCTATCGTATTTGCAGTAATCGGTTTCTTTAAGATGTTCTTGTTTTCTTTTGTACAATTCTGGGAATAATTCTTTCAAGAAATAGTCCATGGATGTTACTCCACCTGCAGGTTATCAATGGCACTGTTTTGACTTTTCTAGAGCCTTATCGACTTTATAGTCAAAATTGACTTATAAAAGAAGAGGCACCAAGGGCTTCGGCTATGGACGTCCTTGGGGACGTTCGTGAGTCGTGACTAAGCTGGCGAGAACGTGGAGGGGTTAGCACGGCGACATTGCTTTTTAGACAAGATGTCTGTTGGCATGTTTTTTTTTTCTCACTCCAGCATCCTTACACGGTGTGAGCAATTAAGCACCATTTCACATGATGAGATGTGATGTGACATGATAAAATATGATTGATAAGTATTTGTCTATGTGGTGTGATGTCATCAATTGCCCCTAGATTATAGGATAGTCATGTTATTTTTTTAAGAACTAACAAAGAGAATACATAAACCATGTTTTTAGTTTTTTCCCCTCTCTATACACTAGCTTCTTTAAACATCTAATTACTTGATTATTGTAGATTTTACTTTCAAACATTAATTTCTACTATTTGTTTTCTTACCATTAAGTATGTGATATGATTATTCAATATCACATAATCAATTTAAAAAATTAAAATCCAAACAACTCCTTAACTCCTTAACGTTGACAAAAATATTAAAATATAAAGCTTTTCAGATAATTTCAACGATCTTTTTTCGTTTAAAAAAAATACTTTCATCACTAATTTGTATTTCCTTTTACATTTCTATTCTAGTAGCACGTCTATAACAAGTGATATACACAATTTACGTTTGGTAACCAAATTAAATCTAAAAAACTCTCTAAAACTCGAAACATGATAACACTAGTATAAGAACTTTGATTTCGTCATTGATCCGCTCGTTCAGACTCAAATATCAAATACATTCAATGACGAGTTTTTGCCAATTGGGAAATCAGGTAAAAGGATAACCACTGCGTTGACCAAATGGTAGCACCTTAGTTTTTTTGTTCAAGTTCCACAAACGAGAAAAAAATTGTCATTCAATAAATAAATAACTAATAAAATGATAGTGACACGACAAACCAGATATACCGCAATCATAACCAAACAATGATCCCCCTAGAGCAGTAACGATACAAGCAAAAATCAAGTAAGAGGTGATCCTATGCTCGTACAACGCCGCCCTAGCGCCGCCCTTATCGCTCACCATTCCTCCACCGGCCAACGTAGTCTCCCTGAAATGAGAAGATCACTTAAATGGAAACTAAAATATCTCTGCGCTGGGTGTACGAATATAATTATGATTATGATTTATGCATAGGATTCAATTGTGTGGTTGATGATATGTACAATTTCAACTCAATGATATCCACAACAAAATTACATAGATGGTATCTTCAATATTAAGCAAGCAACACTTATTGTCAGTTGATTTTGATTACTACATTTTTAGTCCTTAAATATTTTTGAACAATATCTTAAAGGTATCTATATTATCTTTATCTATTGTTTTATTTTTTTCAAATGAGGAGATTGTGATATTCTAATACGACAACACAACGCGAACCTGACAATCTTTTCACGGATGTATTTAGTTTTATGATGAGCTTGAGTTAGTTTTGAATATAACTCATTAACATTTTTAAGCTAAAAAAGTTGTGTTTGTGTCGACCTAACGGATTAACAGGTTGACCCATATAACTCACTCATATATATATTTTTTAACTTTAAATATTTGAGTAATTTTTTTAAAGATTCTTTCCTGATGTACATAAAACCATTTGTGTGTTAGCAACACTTGGGTTAATTTAATTCGTAGTCTTCATTAGAATGGTCGTTTATGAATTAGAATGATTGAATCTATGAATCAAAACAACAATGAACTGGATCTGAGAATGTATTTCTCTCAACTTATTTATAAATATATTTCCTACTTCAAGTCTCACATCTTGTTTCGATATCATCCATTTATAAAACCAGAAAATCTTTCGGTCAGGTGCATTATACTGCCCCCAATACGACGCTTGTGAGGTTTGCACATAGTCAGGTGGCAATGAAGGCGGGATGTGCGGCGATGTGATGGAGTCGCACTTGGTGGCCCGCCCTTGGCTACAAGGTGCAAGAACGAATATTACTTTATTTTTCCCGTCACATATTACTATATGTATGTGAGAATTATTAGTGGTCATGTTTCATGGATATGACAGGGGCGTGCTCCACAATCAAATCTAGATGACGTATTGGAACTGTAAAAACTATAAGCCCACATCAATCCTCTTAGCAACCGATAATATTTATATTTTAGGAATAGATAGTGTTTGTTATTTAGAGATAATCATTATATAATTATGTGTATATCTTTTCCTTCTTTCACGCTTGTATTATTCCCTATATATATGGGGCCTTTGATTGTGAATGGGAGACACAGAAACATTACAACCTTCAATTGCTTTTATGGTATCACAGCCATAATCGATTCTTAATTTTCCTTCTTTTTTTTTTCCTTTTCGATTCCCACCGGATTCGTTCGGTTCCTGTCATCATGCCGAAAGATGATGCTGTTGCTGAATCGTCAAACAAACCCGATGATGCTGTTGCTGCATCGTCAAACAAACCCGCCCCCCTTCACCCTGCCTACTCTGTGACGAATATTCAATCTAAAATCCGGACTTTGGACGGAACTAAGGTTACGTATTCGCAATGGGTTAAGCTTTTTCGCCTTCATGCTGTCGCCTACAAGGTTGAAAACCACATCGACGATTCAGCCCCTCCAGCCGCTACATCCCCAGAATATGACCACTGGAAAGAACTCGACGCCTTGGTCTTGCAATGGATCTACAGTACCGTTTCAGACGATATTCTGAAACGCCTTATGGACACTACCAAGGCCAGAGCGGCTTGGTTAAAACTCGAGAAGAAATTCTTGAGTAATAAAAAGGCTCGCGCTGCGGCGCTCGAGACAAGGTTTTGTAACCTCACACTGACAGCTTGTTCCTCGGTTGATGATTATTGCCAACAACTGTCCGATTTAGCTAACCAATTGGCCGACGTGGATCAGCCCGTCTCTGAATCAAGACTCGTCCTTCAACTTGTTCGTGGTCTTCCGGCCGAATACAACACCACTGCCTCACTGATTAATCAGCAGGGTGTTGATTGGGACCAGGCCATAGCAATGCTAAACGATGAAGTTATCAGGATTGAAGCCCAAAAAGGAACCCAGAACACTGTCTTGGCTGCAACTGCACCATCGCCGCCGCCTACTGGTTCATCAGCAGCACCCAATCAGCAGCAACAGGACTATTCGTCTTCTTCTTCCAACCGTAGAGGCAGTCGGGGACGTGGTGGCTCGTATAATCGAAGGGGCCGTGGTCGGGGCCGCTCACAGCAGTCGGCTTGGAACTCGTACCAGGGTACACCACCGTCTTTCCCACACTGGGCTTGGTGGACAACCCCACCATGCCCTTATCCTACTCAGCAACCACAATGGTCAAACAAGCAGGCAGCTCCACAGCATGATGCACAGGCCCACTATTCAGCTCTTCATTCGGCCCAGTTCAGCCCATACCCATCTGGATTTCAGCAGCCCAACTATAACCCCATGTGTCCAACTGATTTAGCTGCTGCTATGGCCAATCTACAGGTTAACTCTCCAAACACGGGTTGGACTTCGGATGTTATGGACACAGGCGCCGAAACCCATGTCACCAACGAAAAAGGTAAAATTCACATCCCTGATTCTTTTCCTGTTTGTCGTAATATTTTGGTAGGTAACGGCATGACGTTACCAATTAAAGGATCAGGTACGGGCTTTCACCCCTTGCCAAACCGCACATATATTCTCCCACATATCCTTTACAGCCCCCAAATAATTAAAAATCTTATCTCCGTTAGACGTTTTACTCGTGATAACCTAGTGTCTGTCGAATTTGACCCGTTTGGTTTTTCTTTGAAGGACCTCAAAACTAAGAAGACGCTTTCTCGCCATAATAGCACCGGGACTCTCTATACGTTCACGCCTCCTCAACTACCGCCTCAAGCCACCTTCATTGCTTCCCACCACTTACCATGGCATGATCGTCTAGGACATCCCGGGACGCAAGTTCTAGATATCTTAAATCGTAATTTTAATTTTCAATGTAATAAGGACAAAAGTCATCTTTGCAATTCTTGTCAACTTTCGAATAGTAAACGATTGCCTTTTCATTTATCTAATACATTTACTTTTGCTCCTTTTGACATTATTCATTGCGATTTATGGACTTCGCCAATCACGAGCAAAACAGGTTATAAGTATTACATGGTGCTAATTGACAACTTCTCACACTTCGTGTGGGTTTACCCCCTAAAATATAAGTCCGAAACCTTTCCCACATTTGCCAAATTCCATCAATTAATTTTCACCCAATTTAACCGTAAAATAAAAACTTTTCAGTGTGACTTAGGGGGTGAATTTGACAATTTAGCATTTAAAAATTTTGCTCATCAACAGGGTCTACTTTTTCGTTTCTCATGCCCCCAAACATCATCCCAAAACGGTAGGGCAGAACGCATGATA
>BJCM01062329.1:0-21961 GCA_018326385.1 Flaveria bidentis | reverse complement strand
TAGAGTTTTCCCGCAAGAGAACCCGACCCGGGTTCACCAATACCCGGGTACAAAAAAACCCGACTGGACTGAACCCGGTTTGAACCCGGTTCCGGGTCCGGCCCAAACCCAATTTGTGCATGACCACTATGTAGTGCTGCCATTTATCATCCAAAGCCTTATGTTAAATGGGCTGAACCGTTAAGGTCCAACGGTGAATAATATAACAAATTGAAGATGATAAAAAAATCATATTGTAAACAAGCACTTCAAATAAAAAACTTTTGCAAGGTTAACAAAATTCAACATTTGAAAATAACAATGACGAATCGCTATAGAAATTATCATATCCTAAGATGACAATAAAAAACGCTTAACACCAATGATCCTTAGTCAAACAAACTGAATCCCATGTCCTGCAAAAAAAATAATAGTAAAAGAGATTCAGCAACAAGTGATATTAAAATTAATAATTTACAAAAACAAACTAACTCAGATGAACACAAATGAATTTTATAAAATATTTTAAGAGATCTTACATCATCTGACTCTTCTTTTTCTTCCACTTTCTCCTCTTTCTTTGTCTCAGCAGCTGCCGCTGCTGCAGGGGCACCACCACCACCAGCTGCAGCCGCAACTGCAACGCCACCACCGCCAGAAGGAACTGAAGCTAACTTCTCCCTTCCTGCTGCAATCAATTCGGTGATATCCTTACCCTTCACCTCGGACAAAAGCAATTCAATTCTATCCTCATCAGCATCAGCTCCAACTGCATAACATAACACAAGTTTCCATCATATAAATAGAGGCTCAACATTTTTCAGCATGAAGAGACATCTTAAGTTCAATCAGTTATCTCTAATTCCAATTTCAATCAATCATACCCAATAAATCACACCCATATCAAGCTATTAGTGGAGTCTAAAAGGGTGGGATGTAAGAATTCACAATACACACAAGCTATTAAGGAACCCCCCAACTCCAAAACAAGCAATAGACAACAAAACATAAAGTTATACGAAGTATTAAATCGTGACAAGAAAATAAGCAGCAACAAAGAAGATGATAAGAATAGGCAGCAACCTTATCTCAAAGTCTAATTTGCAATGCAAATTTGTTCTAAAACCAAATACACAGTTATAAAGTTTAAATTCAGTCATCTACTTATACCAAACAAATTATCAAAATCTCATTAAAAACAAATTTGCATCTGAATTTCCAAAGTATCAATGAAAACAACATAAATCCCCAAGTGTTTTCTTAATGATCAAATAGTTTATCAAATTCACAAATTAATAATAGTCCTTAAACCAAACCTTATATATCAATAGCAACGTCACAAGGTTAACAGATTGAACTTTATCCCTCAATCATAATCTACTAACAGCAAACAATGGAACATAATCTCATAACTCACATGGCAAGCTGTATACAGATACACCAACAAACCAAGTAGCATGAATACAAAGTGTCTCACTGATTATTCTATAGATCATACAAACAAATATATGATTCAATTTCCATTTTTGATCATGAAATGATAAATGTATGTAAACTGTTTTACCTGAACCAAGGATGTTCTTCAAATCCTCAGCAGAAGGGCAGGTGTTACCTCCCAAAAGAGCCAACAAATATGCAGCAACAACCTTCATTATGCTACATAAAACAAACACAAATGATTAAACAAATTAAATACTTATACTAATGCCACTCACATCTAACAGTTCCTTTAATCTCTAAAACAACCAGTGTTCTAAATCACATATATAATGATTGCATAAAAACAAAAAACGTTTCAACATAGTTTTGACACACATATAATCCCCCAAATCGAACACTATGAATGCAAAAAACAAACCCTAATCTACTGATTGTAGATCATAAGGAAGAAGATACCTGTGAAATGTGTTACAGCGGCTCTACGTTTCAACTGGTTTGTACGGTGGGGTTCTGTAGCCGTCATGAAACCCTAATCTTATTTATAACAGTTACTTGTGTTCTATCGTTCTTGGGCTTCGTTTGTTGTTTATTGGGCCGGGTAGTTGACCCGTTTTGTCTACTTTTTCATATTTTATTTTTAGATTTTATTACAAGCGAAATGAAATCTTGTGATTGAGTCGATTATTCAATTGATTATATTAATGGTTTATAAGTTAGGGGTTGTTTATTACTATTTGAATCAGACTTTTAATAGTTCAAATGTCTGAATGTTTAAACATTTAATGGTTCATACTGTTTGTTTCGTGAGCCAATGTTTGAATGGTTCAAACATTTGGCTCTAAATAGTTAAACGTTATACTAATACTGAATGGCTAAAAGGTCTAATACTGAATGATTAAGACCTTTAATCTGAATTGTCAAACATTTGTTTTTGAATAAATAAGTGATATACTAGCTCCTAATAGTTCGGACATCTTAATGGTTCAACACTTAATAGTTCAAACATTTTATTAGTTCAACACTTAATCATTCAAAAATTGACACACAACCATTTAAACCGGTTTTAAATAGTGTGATATTGTTAATAATTCAAATATACAAATATTGAATGTTCTATTTGTTTTTCTATTGATTGTATTGTTAACGGATATTAAACCTGAATAAACAACTTGAAAGTATTGAATAAATCAACAAAAAGGATTCAGAAATAGAAAAAAAGATAATATGATGTCTAATATATGGTAAATAGAAAATATGTATTATAAAATTATTTTCCGACCTCAATAATGGTAGTTCAAGAGTACTAAACTGGAGACATCCATGACTTTTCAAACTTGAGGTCATAGGTTGAGTTTCACTAGGTGCAATATGCTTCAAGTGAGTTAGTGTTTATCACAGTGGACCTTTGGGTGGTGGGTTTCCTTTGGAATGGTGGGCAAGTCGGGTCACCAGCGTTGTCTGTGTTCGCGAGCGTGAGTGGCCTTTCGCGATTGGATTTACCCGGATGACAAGTCTTAAAAATAATTCGTTGATCGTATAAAAAAAAAGTATTAAACTGAACTAATATTATAAGTAGTTTCTTATCCAACCATTGCTCAAATCAGTTAAAGTTATGAGGCATTGTGTAAAGACACTCAATTACACTCTGTAGTTCAAACCTTTTAACTAGATTAAATCAATTAATTCATATTCTGAAACATAAAACAAGATGTTAAAAAATAGAAACAATCTTAACAAACGAATCAAACCAACCATGTTCAAATTTAGTTAGAGACTTGTATCGAATTTACATTCACGGCGGGGATTATTAAAAGAGGCTAAATAGGCTACAAAAGATTAGCAAATTATAAGATGAAAGTTTGCATGAGAGGACAGTAGACTAGTAAATAATGAGTTATTGTTTTTAAATTATTTCTTTAAAAAACTATGTTACTATGATATATGTATAATATATGGTAAATAGAAAATATATATTATGAGATTTGGTAAAAACTTTACCTTGCAATTTCTTTGGTCCATATGGTAAGAAATAAGATCCATTGTAATTTGAAACCAAGCAAATAGTCGATACAAATATTTGGTTTTAACTCAAAAAATCAGACCATTGTTCAAATTATCCAATTGAACATCATCTACTTATGTCCAGAACATAAATCAAGAGAAGAAACCAAAGCATTTCCTACCAACACATGAAAAATGTGTCCATTTGCATAACATTAAACACTACCAGAACAAAGATAATAGCATAACATTAAACATGTTCCCAAAATTTTCAAACTCTTATATTTGAAATTAAACACTACATTCTTTCTTACTCTTCTGTTTTCTTCTTTTTCTTATCTTTCTTCTTCTTGCTTGGCTTTTCAGCTTCAGCTTCATCTTCATCATCAGCTTCTGCATGTTTTCTCTTCTTTTTCTTCTTCTCCACATTCACCTCTTCACTCTGATGCACTTCAGCAGCCTCCTCTGCAGCTGCGTGTTTCTTCTTCTTTTTGTCTTTCTTTTTGCCATCTTCTGGTTGCTCTTCTTCACCAGCAACGGTTTTCTGTTTCTTCTTCTTCTTATCCTTCTTTACCTCATCAGATGGTGCCATCTCTACATCTTTCTCGGCCTCTGCTTCTATCCGACCAAGAACAGAGTCCGCTGATACATTGTAAGTCTGAAAAAAGTTCAAATATTAGTTTAGTACAATACAAAGTGAACATATGAAGTGAAGTTGGCGATTTTGGCCCGTTTCAGGTTAACCTGAATTGACCAAACCCATTTTGAAGGAATATTGAATTTAAGAAAGCACCTTTGCAGGAGTGATCATAGCTCCATCTCCTTTCTTGAAATCTTTGTTATAAGCCTCAATCTTTGGTTTGCCTTTAGTTGATCCAGCAGAACGCCCAAGTTCTCGCCCTTCAAGATTTCTTAATCTTGCTTCAAGCTACATTTTTTATATGAAATAGTCAGCATTTGTTCACAAAAGGATCCCATAATGCAAACAATATCCAGAATACCTTGAGGCGGTTCTCAACCCCCATAGAATTATCTTGATTATCTCCGAGAGCATCATATCTAATTGCTAATGCAGTTTTAGCAGCAAGAGAACGTGAGATCTTTCCCTTATGTTTTGGTGCTGCTTGCCCAATTAAACTTGCATGATAGATAAGCCCGTATTTAGGGGTTGCATGTTTTGTTTTCAAAGCCCTAAAAAGAGCCTTTTCAGCTCCAAGAATCTGAACTGTACTCCCGGGTTGTTTTGCAAGATTCAACAAACTACCTCCATGAGCAATAAGACGAGCACCGACAAGCTCTCCAACAATTGCAGTGAGATTTGGGGCAATTGTGTTCATCCTGCTTTTTAAATAATCATACAGTTGTGCTCTGTACTCCGAAAGTGACAATACTTGATCGCAAAGATCCTTAATGTTCTCTAAATCAAGTTCACTGACTTCAGTTCCCATGGAAACTACAGCAGCCTCTTTTAGTTCCGCCTCAATCTCTTCTGAAAGTATCTGTTTTAACAGTTAAAAACTTGCTTAATAAAATGAGAAAATGTTACATACAAAAAGCCACAAAAGAGATAAAATAAATAATATATACCTCAGAAAAATCAAGTTTTGCAGCATTTGTGCGGTAACCCATGAGCTTAACTGCTTTAGCATAAAGAATATTGTCTTGAACAATCTTAGCAAGCTCAGGAAAATGCCAACCATACCATTCACGAACCCTCATTGCGTAAGTGTTAAGCTCTTTATCAAGATCATCTAACAAGCCAATAGCTTGAATAATCATGGTGTCCACCTGTTACAATCATATTTTTTAAAAGAACTTTCCAGAATCATATTCACTTAAGTACTCAAGTACAATATTGTTATTGTTATCAGTGAATGAAAAGAATGTAACCTTATCCGGGCTGAACTTAAGCTTGTATCTGGACAAACTATGAGATAAACCTAAGCTCATTGGGGCTAAATCTTGTGCGCCTAAACCAGTTATGAGTTCTGTCAGTTGACTTCTTACTCCCCTCATAAGTTCCATGACAGCTTGGTTGTGAACACAGTCTATTTGCTGCAATAATGGGTGGTTTGAAGTTAAAATCCAAATATATTGAGAAGTATATTGTTTAAAGCTGTAAGTACAACTTACTAGTTTATCCTTGATAGCATTTCCAAGTTTGGAGTCTGCAACAGCCAATGACTCACCATCACAATGAGCACGCAAGAACTTGCGCAAGCCTTTGCTGGGTTTGCTTTCAAGCAACAGGGTAGCTGCTGATAGTGCTTCTGATGTGTTCTCAAATTTAGAGAAAGCTTTCAGCTTTACAACCTGTTGTTTTCAAGTTGAGTTCATAAGTACATGTTTTGCTAAAGAAACCAGAAAAGACAACTACCATTAACAAAATATAGAATTGACAGGTTTTATCTGTGTATAAACCCTTGTTATATAATTGAAATTTACAATTCTAATTTTTTTGGTATTTCCGCTTTTGGTACTAATGTACTATCATCCATATAGTAGACCCTCTTCACTTCAGAAGCATTTATGCAATTTTTTAGAATCATCATTCATCACCCTCAATCACAACACAATAAATCAAGACTGGAAATGCGACCTATGTAGTCCCTTGACATACAAGTATCAAAGATATATCGCACCACGAGAGTACCACCTATGTGGTTCTATACCAAAAATCAATGGAGGCTGTGGAACGTTACAACAAAATGAGAGTGGAAAGATATATTATGGAGGTGAAAAAAATCAGGAGGTTCAACCACGTACATAATGCATTCATGGTGATCCGATAAATAGTTCCTTATACCACAAATAATTCATGAACTGCACATATTCATTATACAGGGGGTTAAACTTAATAATTTTTCCACGTCCATCTTATCTCCCTTCGCTCTCATCATTCTCTTGCACCATTCCACAATCTTTATTGATTTCTAGAGTCAGACAACAAGGTCCTATCGTTGTGCAATATCTCTTGATAAGTGTCTATCAACTGATCACAGGTCACATTACCAGACTCGAGTCATTGTGAGTTATGATGTGATTAAGAGCATGCATCTAAGAAGTGAAATGGGGAATGCCAAAATAATCTAAAATAAATGAACTACAACAAATAATCAAAGATCATTATGCATAACTTTGTCACAAATCATAGTCTGGCTATTCAAATAATAAAAATCATAGCTTTAACTAGTAAATCATAATGGTCCTGATTTAAAACTTGAAAATAAGATCGATTAAAACAAACTAACATGCATTAACATTAACAAAAGAAACAATGAAACCCAAGCTCAAATGGAATTCCAAAAGCATGACATTGAATATGCTTTGAAAGTCAAATCTTAAAAGAGATTAAGATAGCTCTTCGATTCGAAAAACACATAAACTAACAATCAACAAACGAAATAAACTATGAAACAGTTAAAAAAAACTACCTGTCTAGCTGTGTCGGCAGATGAGAACTCCTTCCACAAATCCTGTAAACACACGATTAATACGATCAAAAACATCACACATGTAAACGAATGTCTACCTTCGTATCATATGTATAATATACTCACATCGACTTTCGAAAGCTTTCCTTCATCTAGTACTTTGAAAAGGGCAAAACCCGCTGGGGTTTCGAAAAGCACTAACATTGTTGTGATTTCTTCTGATTATTCCTGAAAAGAAGAAGTGAATTAATGATTTTGTACTAATGTTTTTTGGTGATAATAAGAAGTTTAGAGTTGCAGTAGGTACAGGGGATATAGATGTATGCAGTATGAACCCTAGAAGCAGTTTATACCTCAGAAGAGTTGCTGCCGCTAAAGGAGGAGGGCGATGAATAATTAGGGTCTAGGGTTTAAAGAAAGAGGGTCAAGTGTGTACATGGTGTTAGAGAATAAATAAGCATTTCTTGGTTATTTATTTGTTTGTTTGTTTATTTATTTATTTATTTATCTATTTATTTATTATTTTATTATTTATTTGTTTTTTATAGGAGCGCATGAAACTAAACTAAACGATGAATTTGAACCGAAAAAGAAAAAAAACTAGCCGTGGTTTGGGTTGATGTTTTTTAAAACATGATTTATTTTGTTCGGTTTTGGTTTACTTGTACTTAAAACTAAACTGAAACTATATAACCAAACTTGTAACTTGTAGATGTATTTATATGAGTATAAACATGATCAAACTACTAGTTATTTACTCAACTTATGATATCTAAAAGAGTATTGAATATTTGAGCTTCAAAAATAATCTTTAAGCGTTTCTGGTATAGTAATCCTTTTATTTAATTGTTTGTTATTGTATTTTATGAAGTGAAATGTATACTTAAATGTAAAATAACTTATGAGAATATATAGAATATTTTTAAATATTAACAAAATAATGCAAATTCAGTTTCTAGGCAAAGTTAATTACTTTAGACCAATTATTATTAACCGAAAATTTGAAGCATGTCATTACTTCATTTCAATTTTGTTGCCAGAAATTTTGAAGCCAAATGATAAAATTAAAACCAACGTGAAAATCGAAAATCAAAAATCAAAAATCAAAAACAAAGAAAAATAACTAGAACCAAAAGGTTTTAAAACCCAAAACTAAAATATCAAGTTTTGGTCGAGTCTAAACTGAATCAAACCGACCCATATATACAAGTATAGTTTCGTATCAAAGAGAACATCCGAAACCACTTGATTCAATAATATAAACCAACCCGTTAAAAGGAGACCACTAAGTTGGTCAAGGATGCACATCAAGACGGTCCACAATAATAAGCACGCGAGTATAAGTGTCAAGGAGAAATTCCAATCGTAATACTATAAATACAAGGAAAGTAAATGATACATTCTTTATGCTTTTACATCATACAAACATGCACGTAGATGTTTGTATAGAAGAAATATTTGAGAGCAAACTCTTCTCATTGCATGACTAAATGAATCAAGCTGACTCGCAGACTATTAGGGATCAGCTTAAGAAAAACTCGAATTAAGCCAAGCTTAATCGAACTCGAGCCCATATTATAGTTTGTTTTCTAAACGAGCTCAAGTCGGCTCGCGAGCCTAAACCAACTTTTAGTTATATTAATTTTTATCATGTACATGATAAAATTATATTTATATAAATATTATCATATGTAAAATAACGATAAAAATAGTTAAATATTATATACTTCGTTATATATAAGGCATGCTTATAAATAAATATAAAAGTAATTCTAAAAATAGAAATTTAATAACATATTAATAAAATCAGCCAAACCGAGCCGAGCCTGAGCTTGAAAATTCAAGCTTGGACTTTAAAAATAAAACTACAAGCGATCCAAGCTTGGAGCTCTATAAATAAAACTTCAGACAGGTCGAGCTTGAGCTCAAACTTTTTAAGGTCAAAGCGAGAGGTTCATTCGGCTCGTTTACACCCCGGTCAATCTACCATCCTCACACACAGGGTATCTTAGCACAAAAGATATTTCGTCAATCTTATCTATAAAATAACTATAAAACTAAAATGCTCATCTAAAACTAACTAAAAAGTGGTAATTTCAAGCATAATATCATATTATTTCAATATTATATTAGAAACCTGTAAGTTAGATTTTGCCCAAACTGTATTTTATGAAAGTGAAAAAAAATATTAAACTCACATATTTATCTTTTTCTTATATCCATGGGTCCACCATAGTTAAAAAATATATAGCAATATTGTATGTTTATATTACTTCATTTACACATGAATGATGGCTTCGAATTGACCCAAGACTGACCATATCCTCATCTTTCAAACAAAACCAAATGCTTGATGGCTGCATTATGCACGTCTATACTCATCTCCACAATCACCAATCACTCTCATTAGATCTTTTCCTTTGCTTATAACATCTTGAATGCTGTTTACATCGTCTTCATCAAGAGTAAGCGAGAATATAGCAAGAGTGTCTTTAATATGCTCTGATAACCCGAGCCTGACACCAACCATTGATCCTGCCACAGACGGCTGCAATTCCACATGTGTTTGCAATTTTTTCAGTAAAATAGTTACGGTTTATCACTTTATCAGATCAAGAGACACATATGCAGAGGTGGAAATTTTTACTCATTTACATAAAAACAGAGGTTAATCGGTCAAAACAATATAATATTTCTAAACATATCCGACATATTGATTATTATTGTAAAAAAGGTTAGAAAGAAGTATTTCGGACCCGCCCATTATTCCACATGTACTGAATGGGATGAGTGGATTACCTGATCTAGTATGTACTTCACTGCTACAGTTGGAATCGAGACTCCATGTTTTGATGCCACCTGATTAAGGGTTTTAAGCAGAGCTTGGAAGAGACTCCATCCGCCCCATGCATCCACCATCTGCCATATGTATTACAGGTGGACAAGATGTTATTTACACAAGTCCAAGATTTTCATTTGACCATCTTCTGAAATTTCTTACACTTGATAACTTGTTCCTGATATGAAATTTTTTTATATTTTTGATTATGATGAAGTGTAACATACCCTTTTGTACTTCTGAAGGGAAGGAGTGTTGAGTGGCGGTCCAGCAAAAGGGATTGACAAGTTGGTATCTAAGAATTTCTCAGATAATAGTCCCCCCATTACTGTTCCATACCTGCACCACAAAAAGAACATAAATCTATGCTATAATATTAAGTATAATGATACCACTATTAAAAGATAACATTTTTCAATAATGCCATTAATTTGACACAGTTGTACACCTAAAGGAAAACAAGAAAATGTAGTACATCATATGAAGATGTGAAAATCTAGCCATTAAGTCTCATGCAAGCGTGTGTGTGTGTGTGTGTGAGAGAGAGAGAGAGAGAGAGAGAGAGAGAGAGATACGTTATGAGTTTTACTCCGGTGAGCTGGCAGAGTTCTGACATCCTTTGTTGAGGTCGCATATCCACAAGTGAATGTTGAACCTGATTACAGTAACAAATACATAGTTAATACTGCATATAACTCAGATTACCTAACAAGATATAGATATGAAACTGTATGAGATTTCCTTATTACCTGATTGCTAACAACTGGAATACCATTCTCCAATATAATCTGTAACCTATCGGTATCAAAGTTGGTCAAAGCTACTGTCTTGATCTTACCTGCAAACCAGAAGATAACAAACTTTTCTTTCTCACAGAATTAGGAAGTAATCCAATCTTCTCAACAAATTAGTTATAACAGAAAGTAATAATGATCAAACCTTCTTCTTTCAAATCTGTAAGGTGTTTAAGGGCATCAAGATATCCACTATTGGAGTAATCCCACCTGGTTCACAAGGCAAAAAAAAAGGTCATTAACATGAACTACAAGTCACTATAACTGCTAGTCAGTACTTTTGCAAGAAATAAGAGAGGACGCAATCAGCACCAATGGAACTGAAGCATGTCTAAAGAAGCAACATCCATTCTCTTGCGTGAAATATCAATGTTTTGCCTAACGTAACTGCTCGTCATTTTAACCGGTGGTGGGACCCACTTGGTAAGACTGCATTTCAGATCAAGAGTACACGTTTAGATAACAAATCCCAACAACCACTTGCCATAAGTGAACACGTCTGAAGTTTATGCAACAAGGAAATTTAGTTATAACATTAGGTATAAGTATATAACTAACCCCTTGACTTTTTCTAACAGTTCAGGTGGACGCTCTCTGCGGACACGATTAATGAAAATACCGTAGAGATCTTCTGCAGGTCCATCTGCAAAATCAAAACATGAGCAATGAAATATGACAAAATTAAAAGAAGTAGAATACGATCAAATTAGCATGAAAAATAACTTGTTAACTATATGTCTTATTGGGAAATTACATATATCAGCCATATCAAAGTAGGTTAAGCCAGCATCAGCATATCTAAGCATGGCATCAACTGCATAATCCCTATCAATCTTGCCCCATCCACCACTAGTCTGCTACATCCTGTTAATCACACGACTAACTTCTAACGAATCCTTTCCATTCTTAACCACAGACGCTTTCTCATCTCCTGTTAACACACAATGGACTGTTCTCGAGACAGCATTTCGAGCTCCAATCCCTCTAACAGAATACGGTTTACTTGCATTCAAAGTAAAGCGAGTGAACGAGTGGTTTGACAACTCAGTCATTTCAACAAACAGACGATGAGCAAGAAAAAGAACAAGTCACATACACTGCTTCAAAGCTTAAACTTACACATATACAACCAACTAGATAAACATTTGCCTTTTTATGGTGACGAAAATCACTGATCCAGATGCTGCCACGTGTCCACCCCCAAAACACTCAGTTAATCACAGTAACTTAATTCTGTCTGCATTCCGATCGTAACAAAACTAACTCAAACAGATTACGAATCGAATTTCAATCACGGAAATAAACAATCACACGCCACTGAATTGCAATTAGATTCATAAAATATGTAAACTAAATTCAACTTAGGGTTTCGTATAGAGTGAGATCGAATTCACGAATATTACAGTGATCAGCCATATCGAAGGTGGAGAGACCAGCATCGGCGTACTTTAGCATAGCTTCAACGGCGTCATCACGGTCGATTCGGCCCCAACCGCCACTCGTCTGCCACATTCCGTTAAGTACTCTGCATATTTCAACGGAATCATTGCCGTTCTTAACGGTGGTCACCAGCTGCTGACGATTTTCAGATGCGATTCCGACGGCCTCACACCGGATTTCATTCCTCCGAGCTCCGGTGCCGATGCTCCGACGAGAGTCCGAAGGTCTTCGAGCCTGAGGTTTGGAGGAGCCATTGCTAGTGAGGTTGTAGAGTGTACGGCTTAGAGTGGCTGAAGCCATGGTTTTGTGTTTGAAGCTTTTGCAGAGGTTATTTGATGAGAGACTATATAGAGATGAAGAAGATAATGTTAACTGCAAACAGAGTAGAAGGGGACAAAAGAATTGCATATATCCTTGAATGACCATTTTGACATAAGTACAAATCAACTGGTTATTTTTATTATTTTTACTTATAACTAAATAAAAAGTTATGAGAAAGAGTTTTGATTTTATGTTCACCACTGTGACATATAGTAACATTAGTATTTTACTAACAAATGCTCTATACTATGTATTCATAAGTTTCTAAAATCCGTTGAAGTGCTAGGTACTATAGCGGTATCAATATGTATAACAAAAATTTTCTTTTTATGTGATTAAAAATTTTGGTCTCATGATAGATTTTGATATAGATTTAAAAGCATGTTTAAAATTGTGTACGAGTTAATCATTTTATAAATAAATTTTTAAGATTTTAACTAAATTAACATGCCATATAGGCACATGCACCCAACTTTTTTTGGGATATCAATAATTTAAGTTGCAACTATTTACGTGTACTTGATTCATTAAAAAATTCATTTTTATTTGACGTGCACTATTCGCGAAATAATGCATTTTTGTGATAGTCTTTTTAAGTACTATGTTTTTGTTATTGATCCTACTCCTACCTTTTCAAAATAAAATGATGTGATTTTGCTTCAAAGTTTAGCATATGGGAAGATAACTATCAAGAAATGTCGTTTTATAAATAAAACATCATGTACTTTGAATCATCAATTCTCTTAGATAATGCGAAAATAACTATCAAGAAAAACCATTATATACAAAAACATCAAGAAATACTATGTGCATGTTTGAGATTGCTTATAAAAGTTACTTATGATTTTTTGGAGGGGTAAAAAGATAAAAATACCTTTCAAAAGTCAACATAAGTAAAAATTCTTAACTTATAGTGATTTTTGGAAAGATATTTTTGTCTTTTTACCCCTCCAAAAAATCATAAGTAGCTTTTATAAGCGATCTCAAATATGCACGAATCATCAATTCTCTTAGCTAATGGGAACATAACTATCAAGAAATTCTGTTATATAAAAAAATTAAGAAATGAATCATCAATTCTCTTTCTTTTTTCAAATGGCGTCCTGTCTCACTAGTGGCTATATATTTTTTTTAGTTTTAATTGAATATTAATTGATTAATTTATTTTAATTAGATAATTAGGGTGTTGAAAAAGATTAAAGTACCCTCATATTAAACGAAAATTTTAATGGAGTTAATGGATTAGATGAAAATTACAACATTAGGTAAATTACAATGACTGAAATAACAAAAAATAATTTAAAACGTTAGAAACAAAAATAACATTCTACTCTAACATAAAAACTGGTACTCAAATTGTTCACATTTACGATACTCAGGTAGTAAAACCAAATTAACTCTTAATAGTTTGTTAAGCTTGAAAACATTCGACATAAATCATTTTCATTAATAAAATAATTTCATAGAGTGAATTAAAAGCACTAATAATTAAAAATAATAATAATAAACAAAAAGTAAATATTCATATTTGATAATTGATATTATGTTATTTTATATTTACCATGAAGAAACCTTTGGGGTCCCCTGGAAATCAAGAAAATATAGACCATCTTTGGGTCACCTGGGTGAAAAATATAGCAGCAAGAAAAACCACCATCTCAAATAACGAATCAAACACTTAATTTTAGGGAAAAATGATCTCCAGCTAACTACTTAACAACAATTTATAAAAAACTTGAACCAAATTCATACGTTATAACCATATATAAAGGCAGTGCTTTTACCGCTAAAAAATATGTAAGTTAAAAGAACTAGTAAAAATACATCTCTCATTTCTTTGGTTCTCCCAGTTGCTTCTCTTTCTCAATGATTTCATTTTGCATCTGAAAGAAATAAAACGATAAAACTATGTTAAAATCTTTATCGAAGCATTCGAACGAAAATATTTTGATTAAAAAACTTGAAATGAATATTTAAGGTCTAGACTCAACTTGTTGGAACAATATTTCTAAAGAATACAGTATAAAAATTTATTGATCATGAAAGCACTAACGAGGTCATAACCGTGATATCTTAAAAATATCATGTTTATTAGTGAAGACCTATAATATCCCTTACAAGAAGCGCAAATAGTATTTAAATAGATCGAATAGCCAGTGAAAGAACTCTAGTTACTGAGACTACAAACTTAATCTTGAATTTAAGATATTCATCTAATTTTGTTATAAGCATATGCAATAATGTTGTTACATATCTCTAAGAAAAGTTGAAGCCACATATATAGATGATGCAAGTAGCATGCAGTTAAATAGATCTAGATCATATAATGTGATGTACCTTCAAGTAAGTTTCAAAGCTCTTTTTAGTTCGCTTAAACTCATTGCGGAGACATACAACGGCATCTGATAAACTACAAGATTCCGGAAAGGGTACCAAAGTTTAAATGATTAATAAACAAATATTTAATTTTCTATATATAGGTGTGTGTGTGCGCGCGCACGTGCACATGCTATATTTAGAAATTACTTGGTAAATAAGACACAAATGATAATCTATATGAGAATTATATAGCTAACGGTGTTATAAAACAATAATCGACATCAAAATAGAATTTTAAAATTATATTGCATTAGATAGAGTAATTAATTACATTAAAGCTTAGTCCTATGCCGTATTAGCAAAGATAGACAGTAACCCTTACTTTTCCTCGTCAAAAACTAGGCAAGCGTCAACAACAAACACACATGCACCTCTTACGCTCTTCGCACCAATCCTGCAACACCCACAAGGAAAAACATCATAAATGGTCTCGTGTAACATTCTACGATGCCTTACAATATTAATAATTTATAGTTGCTTACAAAATACTTCTTGCTTTGATGCTTCGAGTCATTTTAGAAGTCTTTATGAAATCTATCTTCGGGAGTTTACTGCAATTTCATATATTAGACAGGAACCAATACAAATAAAATGTAAACAATAAATAAGTATACTAAATTTATTAGGTGGGAAGCTACCTGTAACATTCAAGTTCAGAGATTTCTCGCTCCACTTCAACACAATATGATTTGATCATTTGAGCAAGTTGATCAGCATTGCATTTGCTTCTTGGACTTTGATATGTATAAAACACATCATCTATATCACCCTGAAAGGGACACAAGACAGTTTCATTCAACACAACCAAAAATATATAATAAACATGTCCAGAGCTCCAGTTTATTAGTTTATGATATCAAATATTTGAACAAATTTTTTGAGAGATCTTCAGATGATAACAAACCCTAAGTTAATGATGCCAAACAGACCCAAATACATTTCGAGATAGGACATACATAGATTTCTCCTGCCAACATTACATAAACCTGAAGTAATATACTTGCAAGATCATATACATTGATTATTACCTCCTCATACATAGAGTTAACATGCCCTGTAAGCAACCTCTTTGAAACTTCTAAGGTCACGTTATTCATGGATATCGAGGATATTATAGAACTAAGATAGAGTTTCTGCAAACAATCCCCAAGCCTCAAATTATTTAACACTTACAAGAGGCCGTGGATGTGAAAAAGATTTTAATCTAAGACATAAAGTTCTCCGGATTTTAAGAAAAAAGGAGAGAAAGACGAACTTCAGCTGGGGTGACACATGTCTCTTACATCATCACATCTAATAATAGCAACTTTTCAACACAAAATCAATTTCAAATCGGTCATTTATTTAACGACATTCAATTCAAACCTGTTTATAACTAGCAGATTGACGCCCGGGGTCCGCGGCGAGTCGATATGACGTAAAATAAGCACGTTATAAGGGTACGTTCGACATCTTTAAAAAAAATTACACTCTTGTGAACATAAACATCAAGGAACGTGATAGATAGTTTAAAACAAATGAAAAGTTGAGAGTACTTTAGTATATCAAAATTAGTTTATAAGATGACATTGAGAAAAAAATAAAAAAATTGGTGAACCTAACTAATAATAATATACTGAAGATACTTTCATGTCTTGACCCATCAAAATATAACTATGCAAACTTGCATCCCTATACGAATGAAAATTAATAGTTGAAGGGTAAGTATAGGCTAGCAAGGGGTCGAACCCCCACCTTTGACTCAACTAAAGGCACATTTACCACCTGTCCAAAGGCCCATATTTGTTTGTGGCCCCATGTAACTCTATTCAAATAAACCAGCATCGTTAAATTAAGAAAAAAGAGAAACTGTACAGCACATGGCCTGCTCACAGCTACAATGCATAAAACAAATGTATTGTATGCTTAAGAAGCTGTACTTCACTATAGACAATCTTGTAATTATTAATATTAGAAGTCCGAAACATGAGACATGTGGTAGCCTAGGTGGCATAAAGCATTATAAAGATTCAAAGTTCAGCAAGTAACAGATCTAAGTGTAATTCCACAACAAGGGAATATTCAAACAACTAAGACGCTTACAGAATGACAGAATTAAGCTAGTTTTTTTCCAATAAATCCCCGCCCCAATTACGTAACACTTTAAAGAGGTATACGGATGTAAAAAAGGAATCAAACTAAAAACCAAAACTACAATTGAATTCTGGAAATATCAGAAAAAGAACAAAATTCAGCTAGTATGATGAAAGACATGCATCAAGCTAGCTAAAGTTCGTCCTTTTCTCAATTTTACTCAAGATCCAAATTGGTTTTTTTGTTTATCTTAATGTCATTTACAAGTCCATACGGTTCTCTCAGATGATATATAATTTGTACATTTTTTGTGCAAATAGTAATCCTTCAATAAAGGAAGCACTTATAAGGTCAAACTAGTCATTTATGGGATGGAATAAGAAGCGCATTACCATTATATGTGTTGATTCACTTCATTGTTTTGCCTTAAAAGTCCATAGAACTATCCATATAATTCAAGGTTTAGTAAGACGGTGAACAAATCTAAGTGAAATTCCACAAGGAGGGGGATTGGTTTCAAAGTTAAAAATCATACAAAACTAGAACAGTTTTCTCACCGAAATTCCCAATCCTCAAGTTATTTAGTGCTAGTGCAGAGCTTAAAAGACACGAACAGAAATTATATTAAAGCCTACCAATTTCATTCATCAGATCTTAAGGAAAGTCAGGAAAAGAACAAAATTCAGCTATTGTGATGGTAGAGACCTATCACCAATTACACTAACTAAAGTTCGCCTTTTTTCTTGATTCTACTAGGAATTAGATTTTTAGGTTTTATATTAATTTCCTTTTAACATCCATAGAGCTCTTTAAAGTGACAAAAAAATCAGGCTTAGATTTTTTCTGCAAAATCGCCACCTTACTAGCACGTCTTCAACAGGAATGCCTTTTAAGGTCAAACCAGATGTAAAACCAATTTAAACCTGTTCAGGATTCTAGAAACATAAGACCTGAACTTGGCTGATAAGTCAGGACTATCTAGAAGATTTAAAATTCATTAAGGTAACAAAAAAAAGTGCAATTCCACAATTAAATGGCATTCCTTAGAAAATCAAATATTTACACAAGGGATTAAGGCTACTTTTATTCAGTCCGTAAGCCCTAAACTATGTTACATAACAAAATTAATTTAAACCCAAAGAACCATATTCATTTCATATAAAAAATGGATACCCGGAGGAAATTTCAGCTGGATTCAAGTGTCCTTTCCACCACTGGTAAAAATAATAACACTCTGCAATAGATAGTTTGACCTCTTAATAATGAAATCAATATAAACCCTGCGAGCCTAATCAGATATCAGGGGAAATTATGACATATAAAAATTCAGTTCGCCTTACATTTGTCTTGTCTACTCGCGTTACATATGTCTTGTCTACTCTTAACTATATTGCCTTTTACTAAACGATGTCTTTTTGCGGCTAAACTTGTTATTTATTGGATGGAATATTAATTTAAACCTGTTAGTGATTTCAAAAACATAAAGCTGCAGTTCAGTACATTATTAAACAACGTGAACTCTAAACAAGGTAATGTCTCTTAGGATATCAAAATCCTTACAGATTTAAGATATCCAACAAGCCTACTCAGATTCGAGGGGAAAAAAGAATGAATTAAATTCAGCTAACATGACACGTGTCCTTTCCACCATAGATAACAATAACTCTTTAACGACAAGTAGTCCTTTTAAGGTCAACTTGTTCTTTTATTGGTGACAAATCAATTTAAATCTAAAACCTTTTGATATTTTATAAACATTAAGATTTTAGTTAACATAAAAGTTGTGAAGATCTAAAGCTTAAATTTAAGTAAATTGATCGAAAAAACTTAGTGATGCCCCAGCTAGCTGAGTGTCTTAAAAAACCAATGATATTACAGAAATAAGGTAGATTTAAATCACAAAATCTCTAAGCGCCAGACTAACTTACAATATGAAGAGTTTTATGGAAATCAACTTTGGGGTAACAGGAATGAACACATATGAAATGGCAAGACTAGCCACCCAGCTGGGCACCCCCATTATAAGGATATTACATTAGACCTCAACAATACTCTTCTGACCTAATCATGTTGCAAAAAAAGGGACAAGTTCAGCTAACGTGACGGGTCGTTTCCACCTATCTTAATAGTTACAATGCTTTAACAAAAGATGCCTTTTTAAAGTCAACTAGTTATATATCAAAAGAAAATCAATTTATGCTTGTTTACTACCAAATGTGCAAGTTCTTAAACAGTTAAGACTTAAAACATCGCCTTCCATGGAGACATAGATGAATTTATGACAAGATTCCGCTAGTTAACAAACCTGTAGAGTGGTATTATCCTGCTATCCAATTCATGGTTTATCACTAGAATACATTCCAAGATTCCTTTAGTTATGTGCCTTTAAAGCTTCGAAAGAATATAAAAGCACACAATTTATGTATTCAGATAACAGCATACCTTTTGAATAATAAAGAGCTATCCTCTTTATCTACATCTACATTTAGCAGAAACTATATTTTTCATCTCTCCCTCTCAATGATCCAGACGATTGTTATACCTTTTAGTGTAATTTGCAGCCCACTAAATTCCCATACAGAACCATGTACTATTATAATGTATACAGAACAACTTCAGAAGATAATTCTTACTACAATTCCAAGTGAAGTATATCAAGTAAACTGAGAATAATTAATACAACCTGTTAACAGTTGACATTATAAAGTTTATTTGGCATTCTCAGTTAATCACACCCAATTCAAGCAACATTAAGCCCCATTCACCTGAGAGAACACCAATGTTATTTTTTCAGTGCTACTTCCTGCTGACTAAAGAGCCTAATAACCTAATCCATTATATATAGCTAACAATCATACCAATGTTTTCAATTTAGAATGCTAGCCACACATATCACCCCTCACCGTCAATCACACCGTTTTTTATGGAGCTTCAAAAACGACTGATAAAGATCAAATCAAAAGCGAACGAAAGGACAACGAATTCACATGCTAACGCAAAATGTTTCCGATTTTGCTGTATAACCGAATTTTACAACATGAAAAGGTATTTCCGATCTTAATAAGAGCAACTCAAAAGCCCTAATTAATAACTTCTAAAAACATAAAGATAAAGTAGAATAATATCAAGAAAAAGTCAACGAACCTTGATAATACTACCGGAGCCGGAATCTCAACCTCATCGGAGATTTTTTCTCCGGCGACATCGTCTCTATCTCGCCGGACGCCGGTTGTTTGAGGTGAAGTGGAGAGCAATATTGTAATTTTTCAAAGGTGACAATGATTTACTTAATTAGTCCTTCTACTTTATGCATTCAACGTTTTTGGCCAACCTAATTTGAAAAAACTCACAAACTTGAAAAAACTCACAAACTGTGATAAAACTCACAAACTGTGATAAAACTCTCTAAAGTTAGTATCAAACTCATGACCTTAAAGATCATAAGGTTTATATCTTATTTTTTAGTTTATTAGACTAAATATACAATGATAGGGTAGTGTGTTAACGACCACGAGTCATAAGATATGTTGTTTGTTTCCTTTTAACTTACGAAACAATATGAGAATAAATAAATACAAAAGAGAGTTGCATAAACGTTTAAAGTTTGATGTATTTCAAGTTTGGATAATAATATATATGTATTAGACATTATTACTTATATAGATTTGTTCAACTAAAATCTATAAAAAATACAGTAAACTTACAAAACTTATCAATTCTATTTATCAGAGTCATATAAGTATATAACTACAAACCTTGAGGAGACTAATTAGTTTATATATGTTTGTGTTTTTCTTTAATATATTTTAACATGTAATGTTTAAAAAACTAAGAAAGTTGTAAATATTATGCGCCATATTATCATTTGGCTACATTCATGCTTGGCTTTGAGCCATATTATTGTTTGGCCGCGACATGTCTTTTCAGATTAAAAACATGCTTCGTATCTTTATCTACTAGATTATGGTTTAATTGTCTACCATATTATTTGGCCGCACATCATATCTTTAGTCGAATCAAATATAATAAGTTTTTATTCAACGGTATAAATTCGGGTTACCCTATCTTTCAATGTAGTTAGTTTGAAAACGAGTCGAATGGATTATAACATACGCTTTTTATCACGTTGTGTATGATGCCGCTGCAACGCGCGACGGGGTAAAAATACTAGTGAATGATAATAACAAAAGTTACATCTAAGAGCATTCACATCCCATTCCCTATATTTTTATAAGTATGTTTTCTATATTATATGATATGGTTATAAGTGACTGTGAGTGAAAGATATGATAAATTTATTGTTTAATTTGTATTTTAGTGAATTACTGTTTAAAACCATATAATGATTTTAATATATTTTAAGTGGTTGTGAGTGAATGAGAGAGAAAAAATAATGATAAAGTTAATAAAGAAAGAGAAAAAATAATGATTTTAGTGTAATTATATGGATAAAGATAAAAAATAAGTTGTGAATGCTCTAAATTATGATAAAAAGGAAAAAGATTACCGATTTAAAATTTGTTGCATCGCATTCTTTTTCAAGAGTTATAGTTAGCCTTTTATTGTTAGAAAATCATGGTTATTGTTAATTGTTAATTACTAATATGGGAATTTTATTTAACATAACTATTATGACCAAGTAATTTTTATAAAATTGCATTGGATGAAAAATAAATTATTGATATTGTATAGTATTTTGAAATTTAAATATATCATAACTAGTTACGATTTAATATCTCGAGACTAATAAATAATCAACACATCATATAATCATCGTTTTACGTGATTATGATTTACGACTATTTCCTACCATTTCATGTGGCTATAGTGTATTTAAACGTGATTTTGCCTTTTTAATATTGACACAAAACAAGACATTCATTCGAAACGGAAAAAAAAGAGAAAAAGAAAGAATGACTCATAGGTAATTCTTTAATATTATTTCTCATATGTTAAAAGATGAAAAATGTAGCACTTGAAGGCAAAATCACATGTAATCAAAAGGTAAAAATCTAGAATACTAGAATCACATGCAAGATGTAGCATTTTAAAAAACAATCGTTTAGGAGCTGTTTGATTGCGCTAATCGAGTAAGATCTGACTGAGACAGAAGCTGACTCAGTAAGAGGTTCTGACTGAGTCTGCATCTGACTGAAAGTTGACTGTTTGATTTAGTATCTGACTAACTACTGACTAAGGTTGTACAAAAAGTTCGTGGCTCGAAGCTCGCTCGAAGTTCGCTCGAAAAAACTCGGCTCGAA
>BJCM01062328.1:0-24174 GCA_018326385.1 Flaveria bidentis | reverse complement strand
AAACTCTTTGTGTTAAGTTTTTAACTTGAAAATATAAAGATATAAAATAATAATTTTCATTATATATTTTATCTCTACAAAAACACAAGATATACGAATAAATAAACACGTTTCCACGTTACGCGATAAACTTTCTTAATAAACATTATAAACACATAAACACAACATCATAATCACATTAACAATTAGATTATCACCCATTTAACATGATTAATTATTATTACGTCACCAACGTTAAACGACAACTAGTGTGTGCTCACGACACGTGTATGCAAAACTTAGCGGAACTAACGGAGTTGGATAACGGAAAATTACCGGATATCACAGCTAGTATGTATTTAATATAAATATATCCTCTAAACTAGCTAAATGAGTTAAATTTTCTAAATCATAGGCAAAGTTTATGGCTTTTAATGCATGATTTGTGAATAAATCATTACATAATAAAGAAGTGGAATCACTTTGAAGGGAAATATGATAGAGAAACAATGCCTAGGATCACTCACAGAATCACACTAGTGTTCACAAGCAAACTAAAATTTTGGGGTTCTTTTTGTGTATTTTTTTACTTTTTTACATACACCACATTCACACTTTTGATTTTGATTTAATATTTATATTACTATTTATAAGTTTTATCACACAAGGTAAGTCTAAAACAAATGTGTGTAATTAATTCGTAATAATTAAATAAGTATGAAATAGTATACTAGTAAATAAAAAATTTTAATCTAAAGAGTATACTAAAAAAATAAATGAGCTCATGCTCAAGAAGTTCTAAAACATTTGAATTCTATATTATAACTAGATAACTTATTTAGCATTTTGTCATATTTAAAAGGTTCAATTAAACCATTGAACAATTATAGTTGAAAATTATATAAGTCAAATATTAAGAACTTAACTATTTAAATATGGCCCTAAATCAATATTACAAAAACTATAGAAAGCTTAAAAGGAGAGAAAATCAATATTGAAACATATTTCTTAAACAATAACTTAAACTACAAAAACTAAAAGAAAAACAAGATGACAAAAATAAGGATTACAAAACTCAAACACAACTAACATTAATGTATTTTTAGGTTTAAAATCTTATGATCCATGTTCTCACAAGAAGCCCATGTAATGTTTAAGAAAAAGCCCAAATATATACATACATATTTATCTATAAATTATTAAAATGGGGGCCTTAATTTTTTGGGGACCCTAAGCCCATTGCTTCACTTGGGCTTGAGTTGGGCCGACCCTGCCTAAGAGACAGTCATGAGAAGGTTGACTTTAAGAATAGTCTTTAGTGAACGTGTATTGTTGTCTATACAAACAACAAATAAATTCAAAGACATCATGTGTTAGTGATAGCTAGTAAACTAGGTATATTACATAAGGGAAAGTTCAAAGGATAACACCCATGAATCCTATGCAAGCTTAAACTATTAAGGTTTCAACTAGGTTTTCATATGTTCTTAAGATATATTCGTTTCAGTTCGGATTGTTGGAAACGATTTGTTAATAATATGATGTTCATAACTTTGGATACAAATAAAAAAATACTTATGCGTTACATAATTACTATTTATGGGTATGAGTTCTTCTAATTGGAAAATTCACGACAAGCAAAATGTTTTTAAAATAAAGCTAAGATAAAGAAGATATTAATGCTAAAAAATATTGAGCTTTATATGAAACTTAAAAAGAGAAATGAGTAAACCTTGTTCCACATAGGTAGGTAATAAATCTTAAAGTATATAAGTTAGGAGTCACTAAGCTTCTTTAGTTGTGTTTTACTTCAATTCATGTGCATACTAAGAGGGATGCAAAATTTGCTTTGAATAACATACTTTCAAACATGTGCATGCCCATGATTCGACAATCACCATCCTCAAAGGAGCACAAATTCGGAAACAACACGAAAAACAACACAAAAACAAAAATAAAATTAGAAGAAAATCTTACTATTAACAAAACCATAATAGAATACACTAACACTACACATTTATTTATACTACACTAATGACTTTCTCCTTAAACTGGTACATTAAAACTCAAAATACACATATCATATAAACAAATAACTCTTTCCTAAAACTCTATCAATATACTTTAAAATTAAAAACAATACAAAAATCAAAATCAAACATTAACTCTCATCAAACTCTTTCTGATTTTCTCACAACTCTTTCATCTTTTTATCATTCATCTTTCACAAGTACACAAATCAAGATTAACTTTCCAACAATATTGTCCCTAATGTTGATTTGTACCATCTTGAATTTCAACATTATAACTCTTTCACTTTAATTCTTAGACTAGACCAAGTTTCCATATGATGTGTCCACAAAGAATCCCTACAATTTCATGGTCCTCGTTGAGATTGAACCATAAACAACTAATGTTGTTGTTTTGCTTTGACATCCTAAGAAAAATATCATTGCTTTATTTTTCTTTCATGTTGATTCACGCAATACAAAACAACAGTAATTCAAAAACTACCCAATTTTTAACTTTCTCAAATCAGTCACCTAGTGTGGGCGTTGAATCACACACAAATTGCTAGATCACACTAATCTATTATTGGTCAATCTCTTTTGTTGAATTACACAACTCTAAATCAAGTTAGACACTGATCAATCTTTTTTTATATTAGTTGATAACTTGAGGGTAACTATTTGTGTTGTTTGGGTATCCTTTAGCTCATTTCAACACCATGATCCCTGGCCTTGATCAACCCTTCGATCGCCAAAACTTGCACCATTGGTCTGTCAGCCTGTATTTTTTGTCACCTGGTTGAGCAAAAAAAGGTCTTCCTTCCCGGATACAAGCCACACCTTAACTAGCTCTTATACCAATTGTTTGCAAAGATCCCAAAGTAACACAAAATCGAAAACAACACAAGAACATAAAGGGAATAGGAGTTAGTTTCAATATGAACAAAACCACAACCGTTACTCTTATTTTCATCTTTTGATCATCATCTTTCACAAGTACACACATCAAGATTAACCTTTCAACATCGATGACTAAAGAAATTTGACCACAACTAATACTCTTATAACACTAATTTCTTCCTAAGCTAATACATTAAAACTCAATATACACATACTACATAAACATAAAGTAATTTCCTAAGACTTGAACAATATATCTCTATATTTATAAACACTACAAAAATCAAATGAAACAAATCTCCAACCAAATTCTTTATGATTTTCTCACAATTATTTCATCTTTAGATCCTCTATTTTTCATAAGTACACAAATCAAGATTAACCTTTCAACACTGATCAACTAAGAAAATTTGATCACAACCAATACTCTAATTATAGTTACAACTCATTGTAATAGATCATAAATAGGAAGCCTAGTTTTTTTAAGTTGTTAAATAGATAAATTTCATATTAAAATCTATTAACTAAATAATAAATCGTTGAGCAACTTCTTTTAGTTTGTCTGTAAAATAAACAAGATGTGGGTTTATCTTAGAATAGTATTCCTATTAGATCATAGATCACTAATTTATTGTTCTTTGATTGCACAAATCGATTAATTAGCACCAAATTTATTATAATTAATGAAGAACAATGTTCGATCTAAATCACAAACAAAAGAATTCTTATAATCACAATTCAATTGATAGCTTCAACTATTGTGTCCATCAGAATATATTGTTATATTGAATACATATGATTCCTAAAGATATAATATAGCTAAGTTATCTTAATGAAATAGGAAAAATATCTACAAGACATTAAACAAGATGACATAAATATATCTTACATAAAGATTGCATAATTTGTTAGACTTGTATTTCTATGTACTTTACATTTATCATTCTAGAGGGTTTACATTGTAATATCATGCTTTATATATAGAGCCTATTATGTTCCAAAATCAATCAATAATCAATTCATTCCAGTCGGTTTGTCTAGGTATCAGAGCCAAGAAAACTAAAACCCTCCAAACCCTAATTTTGTCGTCAACCTCTACCATGAGAAAAATTCATGCCACAATCAAATAGCTCACCAAGAACCTTTAAAAACCATTCCTGCCCTTCATCTAATCACCAAAACAACATGGCACCCATTGTTCGTCTCACTTCAACAGATAAAACAACCCTTAATTCTCATAAATTTGTCTTCACCCTCTCCCCTACAAACTACGGTTATTAGAAGGCTATGATAGAACCATTCTTAATCTCTAACAATTTATTTGGTTGCGTGACTATACCATGTCCTCCTAAAACCGTAACCTCTGGTACAACAATAAGTGATAACCCTAGCTATCCATATTGGATAGCAAATGATGCACATGTTCACATGCTTATTACTTCCACCATCTCTGAGGTTGTTTTCCATCATGTTCAACACGATACATCCAAAGATGTTTGGCTCTCACTACAACATGCTTATGCCCCAAACACATCATCTCGTGAGTACACCCTCAAGACTCAACTCCTTCAAATCATGATGAAAGGAGATGAAACAGCTTATCTTACTCAAGCACAAGAGTATGCCACTGCTCTTGCAAACATCGGTGAACCAATGAAGGATAAGGACCTTGTGATACTTGTCATATGGGGTCTCAAAGAGGAATACAATGGTCTAAAATCCAATCTGCTAGCCCGTCACCCACCCAACACCTTCAACAAATTGCATGGTTTGCTTTATGATCATGATTACATGATCAACATAAATAGCTTGAGTTCTATCCATGCAACTCCTAACCCACAAAGCCTTCACTTCCATGACTGTTGTAACTCCCTCACCCACCCTTGCTGCCATTCAATCCCAACTAAGCAGCTTGCAACTGTTAGTTAGTCAACTCGGGTACTAACTTCAACCTGATGTTCTTCAACCACAGGCCAACTACTTCTCTCATTCCTTCAATAACAACCGGGGTAATCATCATGGACAATTCCAAGGCTCCTCTCATGGAAGTTTTTCCTCCAACCGATCTCAGGACAATCGTGACAATAACTCCAGCAGAATGTTTTCTTGGGCATTAACTCACAATATGATCCATGGTCACTGCAATTAGTGTGGTATTGGCCATCTGCCATCTCAATGCCCTAATTAATCTGGCCCCTCCTTCTCTCGACAGCCCACACAAGCCAATCTCACAACTTTTTCGCATGCCAGATCAACATCATAATCCACTTGGTTCCCTAACACGGGATCTAACAACCATGCAACTCTTGATTTATCTAACCTTGACAACTCTGAAGTTCATCATGGTAATGACTCACTCCATGGTGGTAATGTCAATCCTCTCCCCATTTTTCATATTGGCTCATCCAAGTTTGTTTCACCCATAAAAACATTTAATCTTTCCAATATCCTTCACGTTCCAAGTATTAAAAAGAACCTCTTATCTGTTCAACAATTTTGCCTTGAAAATAGTGTTTTCTTTGAATTTCACTCTTCTTTTTTTGTTGTGAAGGACGAGTCTACACACACCACACTTCTTGTGGGTCCAAGTGAGGATGGTCTCTACTCTCTTCGACTCCCTCAACTTCAGTCTCTTCCAAAGCTTGCCTTCACCGCCACCAAAGCATCATCCACAGTCTAGCATCAACGGCTTGGTCATCCGCATCAACGTTCTTTCATAATATTGTCTCTAGTTTTTCATTACCTGTTTTACAAAAATAAGTTCCTCTTTATGTACTTCATGCTAATTAGGCAAATCTTCTAAACTTTCATTATCATCTTCAAATTTTAGAAGCAATAACATCTTAGATTTGATATATTGTGATGTTTGCGGGCCCTCGCCCACTTTATCTATTGATGGACATCGGTTCTTTATATTATGTATAGATCACCATTCTCGTTTCATGTGGTACTTTCCTTTAGCGTGTAAACCGGATGTTTACTCCACCTTTCAAAACTTTGTAAAAATGGTCGAAAGGCAATTTAATATCAAATTAAAAAGCGTCCAAATCGACTGGGGAGGGGAATTTCATAACTTCTCATCTTTCTTCACCTCTCTTAGCATTATCCATCGATGTTCTTGTCCTTACACTAGTGCTCAAAATGGTTTTGTCGAACATTATCACCGTCATGTTGTTGAAACAGGTCTTGCTCTCCTTGCCCAATCCAACCTTCCACAATGTTTCTAGAATTTTGCCTTTAAAACTACAATCTACTTAACTAATCGACTCCCCTCTCGTGTCTCATCCAATAAATCCCCTTTTCAAACTCTCTTCAATCAAAACCCTGATTATACATTTCTTCGGGTCTTTGATTTTCAATGTTTTGCCTATCTCCGTCCCTATAACCATCATAAAATGGATTTATGTTCGACACCATGTGTCTTCCTCGGCTACAGTCCATCCCATCATGACTACCGATGTTATGACAGTACCACCGAACGCATTTATATTGCCTGGCATGTTTGCTTCAATGAACATGTTTTCTCATTCCAAACACCACCTTCTCCCACTCCACCCACCTCCAACCCATCCCCATATGTGTCTATTTTTTTCATATCCACCTCCCACTTTTCCAATAGAAACCTCCACCTCTCCTCCCTCAAATACAAACCCAACGCCCATTACATCCGAGAGAAACCAAACACCCTCCACCACCCCATCATCCTCATCATCTCCATAAACATCTTCCTCCTCACCATCCCCACCAACATCTTCATCCTCTCCACCACCACCTCCACCACCCCCCACTCCCTCATGCCCGTCCATCTAATCTACGACCGAATCCCAAACAAACCAAACCATATAACCCATCAACCTATACTGCCACCACCTCTCCTAAACCTCCCATTTTTCCCACCTCCTTTACTGTTGCCAACATATATCCGGAGAGGCGCCATGCCATGACCCAAGAGTTTCAAGCGCTTGCTAAAACTAGAACATGGTCGTTAGTCCCTTATGATCAACATATTAACCTTGTGGATTGTAAATGGGCTTACAGGTCGAAATCTGATGCAAATGGCAAACTCACCCGCTACAAAGCGCGACTAGTAGCAAAAGGTTTTTATCAAGAGCATGGTATTGATTATCACGAGATCTTCAGCCCTGTAATCAAGCCAACCACCATTTGAGTTGTGTTGTCCTTAGTCATCACTCACAAATGGCCTCTATGCCAACTTGATGTGGAAAATGCTTTCTTATATGGAGATATTTTGGAAACAATATACATGAAACAGCCTCCTAGCTTTGTTGACCCCAACAAACCGAATCATGTATGCTTGTTACATCGCTCACTATATGGACTCAAGCAAGCACCAAGAGCCTGGTTTCATTGCCTTTCAATTGCTCTTCACTACCTTGGCTTTTATGGCTCCAAAACAGACCCGTCTCTCTTTATTTTCAAGAAATGCTCTAACTTGGTCTATGTTCTCGTTTATGTGGATGACATAATCATCACTGGCAATAACAACTTTTCCATTGATAGCATCTTAGAGAGCTTAACTCTTCATTCGCAGTAAAGGATCTTGGCCAACTTCACTCCTTTTTGGGGGTTGAAGTGATTCATCATTCAAACAATGTCTACTCTCTTAACGGAAATATATTCTAGACATTCTTCAACGTTTTGGACTTTCGGATTACAAACCCGCGTGCTCCCTAATGAACACCACTCAATCCTTAGCAAATGATGGAATTCCACCTCCCAAGATCCCTTATAATATCGTCAGATTATTGGGGCTCTCCAATATGCCACTCTTTCAAGACCCGACATCGCTTATGCTGTAAACAAAGTTTGCAAATTCATGCATGCACCGACAGACAACCATTGGTACGTTGTCAAAAGTATACTTCGATATTTGAAAATACCATAGATCTTTGTCTTCTAATCCGACACAAATCCAGCTCCACCTTACAAGCCTTCACAAACACTAACTGGCAGCCTACTGTTTTACAGGCCTATACAGACTATGATTGGTTGGGCTGCCCAATCAACCGCCGGTCCACCGGGGGATTTGCAATCTATCTGGGATCCAATCGCATATCTTGGATAGCTCGCAAACAACATACTGTTTCTAGATCCTCGACCGAAACAGAATACAAGGCACTTGCAAATACTGTCGTTGAACCGGTCTAGTTAAAAGCTCTTCTTCGTGAACTTGGAATCTCACCTAACTTATCCCCCATCCTTTGGTGTGACAATCTTGGTGCCACCTACCTCTCCTCTAATCATGTTTTTCATTCTCGAACGAAGCACGTGGAAGTATATTTTCACTTTGTTCGGGAACAAGTAGCCCAAGGCCAACTAGATGTCAAGTTCTCTCTACAAGTAATCAAATTGCCGATGTGTTCACTAAGCCTTTGCCTTAAAAGAGATTCCTCTTCTTAATATCTAAGTTGCAGGTCGCTCCCCGCTCTCAACTTGAAAGGGCATGTTAGACTTGTATCTCTATGTACTTTACATTTATCATTCTAGAAGGTTTACATTGTCATATCATGCTCTATGTATAGGGCCTATTATGTTCCAAAATCTATCAATCAATAATCAATTCATTCCAGTTGGTTTGTCTTAATAGTTAAATTTATATATAAATCTTCATCTGACTTCACACACTTTTACCACAATATTAACTTCCTTAGTAGTATAGTAGCAAATCTTAATCAACAAAATTTACCATCAGGTTTTCAACAATTATATCTTCGGCGGTAGCAACAACTCCATTTGATAATTATTCTTCAGCTTTAACACCTTGCCATCACTAGTAAGTTGTCCATCAACATTTGTATTTTTGATAGCACCTCACTCTATTAGCATTTTTAGATAAACCAGTATTAACTTAACACGTACATTTGTATGAACTGTTTCCTATTAGTAGGAAGCAATTATCAGTGTCATCTTTTAGTATCATTATAAAAGAATATGTATACTTAGTTCCCATGAGTATCAATGTACTCATTGGTAGTAAACATCATTCATATTAATGAACTTAGCTTTATATTATCACTTTTTTACGATCTTATAGAACCAAATTACTATTAATTACGTATGTGAAATCATAGAAAAAATCATATTGATCTCATAAGTAGCACGTATTAACATAGTTAAGAACAAAAGATCATTATTATGCAATACTTAGCCCCACATTACAATGATTATTCACATTTGATGATTCCTATTGATAAAATCAAAAGCTGGACCTGGAAGGATCAAAGGTATGAAAAGGTTTGTGAACTCGTCATCATTAATGTGATGCAGCTCTATATTACCATGTTCAACATCATCTAGTGGAAAATAATATTACCTGTTAATGTGTTTGGTCTTAGAGTGTTGAACTGAGTTCTTAGAGATAGCACTTATGTTGTAAATGATGATGGTAGTCTTCTCAAACTCTACCCCATGGTGCTTCAACATAAATACATAAATCCAAATAATTTATGCTTGCTAGAAACAATATACTTGGCCTTAGCAATTGAGGTTGAGATAGTTGTGTGCTTCTTGTTTTACCATGAAACGGTCTCCCTCTAAGAACTTAACATACTTTAGTTGTTGACTTTCTTCTTAGCGCACAACCCCAATAACTACTATATGAAAAGAAAACTAGACCAATAGAAGGGTTAATTATTTGGATATCAAAGAGTAATTATACCTAGGTATCTAAAGATCCTCTTGTCAATAGATGAATGTAACAGTTAGGAAAAGTATCTCAACGTTCCCTTGTTATAGTCGTTTGATAGCGGGAACACAATAAGGTGTCATAGTAGGCTCTAGTAACTTGTTGAATATACATTTTATATAGAAGGTTGTGTTTGTATGAGCTTTTTATATCACTAGGAAAAGTGACTCTCGTTAGATGGAAACTTTAAGGAAGTGTGCATAAGTGATGTGAGATGGAAGCAATTAGCTTGATTTACTAGGTAAAGACATTATTTTAGATAATATAGAGTAAAATGAGTGAATAGTAATTATTTTTGTATATCTTACTTTATCTTTAAAATAGTTTCCTTATATAATAATTCAAGATTATATGACTTTGGGGCTTTAATCTTTACAAAGAAATTAGTTTCTTTATGGTTGAGTTGTCCATGCTAAATAACATAGCCAAAATTTCATGTCGCTTCTCACAATGGACGACGGTTAATGTAATAATACATCAAGTACATATTCAAAACTAGTCGGGATACAAAAAGTACAAATTTAGAAAGGGACTATCAATTTGATATGATAATATATTGAATTTAAATTCAATTTGACGTTCTTCACTTTATGTTTGTGCTTCCACAACATTTAAAATTGATATGAATGGACATTCAATTTGAGGTGATTATATATTCAGGTCTCTCGTCTACCACGTGAAATACTACGTACTAGAGATTATGAAAGACTCATTCGTTGTCAATATGTTTTAAAACAGCCGAATATTTAAAAATAATCATTTGTTTTTTTATACACTGGTTTATGTAATCACATATCTTTATCATACCTATACACTAGTTTTGGTGGTCTCTAACCGTAGTTTGATATTCTTTGACCATAGTTATATTCTGATTTGCTCCCCTCTTTAATTGTGCAGCATGAAAAATGTGATTGAGCGATACAACAAAGTGAAGGAGGAAAATCATCAACTGCTGAATCCTGATTCAGAAGCCAAGGTACTATTATTATAAGCTTTTCATCAATTATCTGAAATAAGTTCAGGAAGTTTGGTTTTAGTTGCTTTGTGGTTCATCTGCATGCATGCATTCATCAAGTTCATATATGTCAGCAGTAATATACTATCATCATGATTCCACTTGTGCTTGTAAGTTGTAACACAACAAAAAGTAAAAAATGAATTCATGATTCCACCTGAGCATAACAACAATCAAGCTGACATGATGTAACTCTACAAAAACAACAGATAATGCTACAAATTTGGCTCCTTCAGTTCTGAAACCTAGAGTTTAAATCCTCAAATTAATAGTTTATCTAATTATAAGATTGCAGCTTAGCTTTCCCAAGAACATTAGTTTGTTAGAAAATAGTTAGGATTGCACAATGTGAATGTTGAGAATAGTTCAAATGAGTAGTGGTTCTCTAATGGGTTTTGGAAGTTCTAGGAATGATCCATCGGTTAAAGTAGATCCTAAAGGTTTCTCCATTTATGTTAATTAGTTAGCGGTATTTTTCTGTTCAAGCTTTGCATGTCTCTTTGTTATTTTATCACTAAATAATATGCAAACACCAGCTCAATTACTTTGTGGATTACTTTGAGCATTTAATCTGTTATATACCAACATTGGGGTATCAGAGCACAGTTAAGATAGCACTCATGGCAGAAAAAAAAAACAAATGCTCATGCTACAGAGCAGACTCTTATCCCTGTGTTCAAAGGAGAGAGGGGTATGAATCATGGAGTGTGCGCATGAAGACAATTCTCAGGTTACAAGATTTGTGGGATCTCGTTGATATTGGAATGCATGAAGCTGAAGAAGATTAAGCAAACATAAGGAAGCAAAGAAAGATGCCAAGGCAATGGCTATCATCAACAAGTTGTTCATGAATGTTTTTTTCATGGATTGCATCAGCAAACACAGGAAAAGAAGCATTGGAAACTCTAAGCCCAGTGTGTCAAGGTGATTCACAAGTGAAGGCCATTACACTGCAAGGAATACACAGAATTTGAAAATATTTTGCATGAAGATGGGAAAAACTTCTCAAGGGCAATGCCTATTGTTAGTAAAAAACACTCTTATGAAGAGGATTTTGCCGATCAAATAGTACTTCCACACTCACTCTAATGAAGAGAATGTTGCATGAAAATAGAAGTTGCGAATGATCTATCAAACTCACTCCTGTGAGGTTGATGGGATCCTTGCAATTCCAAGAACGATTGAAAAACAAAAAGAGCAGGCACTGTAGGAATTTTAGAGCAACAAACAATTTCAAAATGAAGGCGATGGTACAGGTTTCAAAGGCCGTCGACGCCCATTATTCAGAGGCATTGCAACAGATTCAGACACTTGAAAAGAGATGGTTTAATGAGGAACAACAAGCCAACATAGAAGGTGATCATGATGAGGAAGAAGTAGTTGATGAAGGTCGGATCTAGTCATGGCTCATATCAAAATGGCAGAAGATCATACAACAGAAAATGAAGTTGTCGAAGATCAGAAGTAACTGTGCATGGTACATGCACACCATGAACATCCTAATAACACTCTTCGGTTTGTAGATTCTGAATACTCATACCATATGATTGGATCCAAGGACAGTTTTGAACAACCTGATGAACCATTTAAGTTGTGAGTTCAATTAGGAGATAAGAAGGAACTCACAGTAGAAGGAAGGGGAGTTGTGAGGATTGAGATAGGTGAAGCTAAGCTCAAACTATTGACTAATGTATATGTGCTCCTAAACTGCTGAGATATAATCTCCTCAGTGTAGGACACTTAAGATGAAAAGGGTGTTATATTCAATTTGAAGATAGAGCATGTATGATTAAGTATAAAGAATCAAATAAAGCTAATGAAGATTAGGATGTCCAACAACCTTTTAGGGTTTGATGTCTCTAAAGGGCGTAGGGCATACCCACCTCTTGACTTTACTCCCGCTTTATGCAGGGTTGGGGCAACAAGAATGGAGGGATGCAATGTTAGAAGAATTGAAGGGAATTTGAAACCAAAAAAGGTTTATTTTGGCTAGTGTAGCTCATGTAGGTTGGTTAGTGTATCAAATGGATGTCAAGTTAACATTCCTTAATGGAGAATTGCAACAAGGGATTTATGTTTAAGAGATTTATATTCAATAACTAGAAGAAAAGTGGTAGGGTAAGAAGATAATGTATAGCTTAAAGGGCCTTATCTAATTAGGCCTAAACATGCCCCTAGAGCTAGGTACTTATGTTTAATGGATATTTTTAACATTACAAATATCTTAGAAGGAAAAACAAGCCTACTCTCTATATGAAGAAAATAAATATTAATAATATCATTTATGTTAGTTTGAATGTAGACAATGGAGTGTGCATAGTTTATGTAAAACGGACAAAATCACTATTTAACTTAAAGTTTAATTTTACATTGTAGGGGAACCCTCAATATATAGGAAACAAACTAGAAACCCAAGAGAAACCTAACCCGGGCTTGTGGGGCATTTACTAATAAACCCTAATAATAAAGGAGAAGAAGCTGGAATCCGGAATCGAATCACGGGCATAAGGGACAAAAAAGGGTAAGCCCTAATCAGAACTGTGAACACGTCTTCTAGAAGAAGATCTAGTAAGCCCAATCGAAATATCAAACAATAGCTTCTAAGAATAGAATAGGTTTCTCCAAGGAACCAATATAGGAGGGATGAAACTAGGGTTCTAGCAGCAGTAGACGATGACCGAAGGCGAAAGACGGTAGTCGACGTGACACACCTCAGCGGTACTAGCAGGGTCTAATCAGACCACTATGGCAACAACGGTACTAGTAAAATCTAGCAAGGATCCGACTAGCCACATGTTAGCGCATGGGCGTCGGTGACAAAGAGAAAGCATGTAATCATTTTTCAAGAATCTGGACTTGACTGGAAACGAAAACTTTAAAGGAACGAAAAGGGACCAACTACAGTCAGCTAAATGTATCATACCTAGTTTGGTTTAAAAAAGCATGCCTAGGCGCGACACAACCTCAAGCGCAGATCCTTAGACTTTTAGGTAATATCAAGCACACATCATACAAGAAGCGTGTGCTTAAGCGCCTTGGGTCAAGTGCATTGGATTATGGACTAAGAAAACTCAAAAACCTTGGAGAAGTGATGACCAGATGAAGTAGAAGATGATAGAAGTCTAGCTAACCTGATGGAGATGAAGAAGAAGCTTGTAACCGATGGATACGAGTGATGATGGTAATTAGGTTATATGAATACAACAAAAAGGTGACGCCTGCGAAGCAGATAAAATACATTTTTCACCCTTAATGTTATAAAATTTGACGACCTTAAGATGGTATATATCTTCTACTTATCTAAATTTTAAGGGTAAAAGCATTAAAATCATAGTAAATATTATATGTAATTCATTTAAAATTATTATATTAATATATTGCGCCTTGCATACAAAAAGCACTACGCTTTGCTCCTCGGTTTTAGACCATGTCGCCACGATGCGCTTCTCGGTTTTTAAAACCAAGATACCTAGAGCCTTAGCTCTGATACTATGTAAAAGAGACTATAATTTATATCTAATTGAATGTTGTAATTTATAACAAAGAGGAACCCTCAATACATAGGAAAGAAACCAAAAATGCTAAAGAAACCTAACTTGGGCCCCTGGGCCATTTACTAATAAACCATAATAATAAAAGAGGTAATAAATACAGTTAACAGCTTCAAAACTAGACTGACCAATGACGGACAATGAGCAGAACAATAAACGAAGAGTAGACCGCTAATGAGTTGCTCGGTTTTGGTTCAGGCCTGTTCTGGTTGGTTGGTTCATTAAAAAGTCCAATATTAACCGGCTCCAACCAATTCGGTTGTTTGAGTTCAGTGTACACTCCAGCTTCTGACATATGAGTCTTTCACTTCAGCACCCTCAAAGACTCCATTGCAGCCTTCGGGTACTGAGCCACTTAATGTTTAATTGCAGCTTCTGCAAAAGAAATAAGGTTTAAGGAGGGGGTATACACTCCCCACTTGGTTTCTGCTACAACAAAGAGGTAGCAAGGGACATGACATGATGCACCTTCTGTGTACAAATAAACAAAGATGACTTTCTAAGCATGCACAATATTACAATAAATAAGAGTAACATAGTGCATACATGATGCAATTAAGTTTCTGTTACATGTACATGGCTAATTCTTAATAATGGTTTTACTAAAGCTTCATATATACCAGGTCTGCATAAGACTTGATATACTAATGCTTAAAATAATATAATCATCATGATAATCACATTTAAATCGCATTGATTTCATATGCAACAACTTAATTGAAGAGGACAACGATGAACTAAAACTTTAAGGGTAAATATATGTGAGCATGGAGTTCAATATGTTTGAATATAGGGTTTAGGAACCGATTGTGTTGATGAAAAAAAAACACAATGTGTGAATTTTTGTTAATTTATGCACCAATGCTTTAGAAATATATATGGTTCAAATTGTGGTCAGCCGATTCCAGATTCATGTCAGGTTACCAGTTTTGGTTAGCGCCAGCAGTTTGGCCAGTCTGGACCTGTTTTTGCACACCCCTAAGTAAACTAGAAATCAAGGTGGATTAAGTGGAAATATACATCATTGTAGTGGTAAGATTAAGATCTTATAGAGAAGACCAGTCTAAGAGATGGAACACTTACAGAAATTTATCAACTTTGATGAATTATCACACAGGAATCAATAAGACTGAAAAGAATAAGAACATTTGGAAGATGATTAATGTTGTTAGGGAGAAAGTAATTAAAGAATATATAGATTGGATATGCATCAGAAAGGCCTGAACTGAAGTCTTGAATCCAACAGTTAGAGATATAAGTAAGCCAAATAAAGCAGATGGCAAATTGGAATGTCACTAAGGATATTTCCAGAAAGAGAATGCAGGAAAATTCTACTCAAATATCGAAGACCTATCTAGTTGGGTCTTTTAGCTCAGCTTCCTCAGTGCTACTTATCACTTTCTGTGGCCTGTGGTCTCAATCAAGGTTGACCTCATAAATTAGCTGATCACAGTCATTTCAACCAGAAAATAACTTCCACCATGATTTCTTCGGTAAATTTATAAGCTGAGTAGTGATGCTAATCTCCTTACAGTAGGATTGCTTTGTACTTCATGGAGGTATATGGGCTTGTGAAAACCAAAAGAACAGAATCTGAAACACTATTTTGTCGATTATAGTTTCAGTTTGCAACAGTAAGGCTCACTAATACCTCTATGTTTGCATTTGCAGAAATTGAACAGGAACAGATGGTGATCACCAGATGTAAGAGGACTGTTCAAATTCAAAGGCTCAGAACAATCCCATTGAAAGATAGTTCGTTTTAGTTGACTTTGTAGGAACAGATACAGAGTGAGGAGATCAAAGAGACGGAGGCAGTTTTGGTACCAGTTTACTTACAGGGTACTACTACTGGTATAACCATTTGCCTAAAATTTCACTCCCAAGTGAAGAATTTCAGGGTACCATCCTCAACACATCATCTCCATATTCACAATATTTATCAGCATAGAAGACCATTAGAGCTCACCTACGACTAAAAACGATTAAGTAGGCATATATAGATTGTGTTATCAGAAGTTCATCCAGAGGTTGAGAAAACCAAACCACAATGATTGACCTTATGGATGCAGTGTTTGAAAATTCCCCTCGACTAGAAACCTTCATTACCTCATCTGACCACAAAATGTAATTATTTTATCTATAAACACGGTATAACATCACAGGCAGATCAAATTTACATTTTACCAAAATTACAAATTTATCATATGTATTTCTAAGAATCTTTCATGTAATCACTATACGGACAGAAAGAGAATATACTTTATCAGGATGATGAGATATGAAAACTACTAATCACTCAACACCATGCAAAAAGAGTACATGACATGTTATTATGTTGATTAGTTGCGTCAGATAACATAATAACATACAAGCAATATAGATTAAATACAAAACTCATCCAGAATCTTCTTTCACTGGTAGCTAAATTCAGGACAAAGCACATAAAGAGTCTGGGGAATAACACATGCATTCATAAATATTAATAGAATTTATATTTGAAGATTAATTTTTTTCGCTTGCTAGTTTTGGCAAGGAGAAGCAGTTCAGTTGAGGCAACAACTTCAGTATTTGCAACAAAGCCACAGGTAAGAGTCCTACTCTATTTATTTGATTTTTCTTTCCGAAGTATAAGTAGACAAATGCAGAATATCAGAAGTTTGAAATGTCTTATTTATCAACTTGCAAATAATGAGGTATTAATTTGGAAACATAACATGTATGCATATATATAGTTTCGTATCCTTTTTATTTTGTCTCAGGTTTTGATTTCTTTTACACCCAGCTAGTTAGCATAGAAGGATCATTCTTATTGTGGCATATGTAAATTACTCATGTTAAAAGGTCTCCTCAAACATAGTCTCAAAGAATAGAACTTGAACCTAACTAGCATCTAGTTATGAGTTGTGGGAGTTAATTGCTAACCTTCTGAAAATAATAATTTATGTTTGACACTAATATCTGAAAGAGTTTGATCAACCGTAGTCAGGAACAGATATAGTAGCTTAACAGTTTGTATAAGTGTGTTTTTCCTACTATAGTTTCATCTAAATAGGCATCAGTTTCCTGATAGTAGGATTATAACCCTTTTTTGGACCTCAAGTACATACAAAGACATTGATTACTACTTCCTAGAATCCTAGTATCAAGTTTCATAAATGAGAACAAAGAAACATGTACATAGAAAATGCAACTGAACAATATAAGATCTACAGAGAAACATGTTAGAAAATCAGAAGTGGTAAGAAATTGGTAAACAAAAACATCTGGGACATATAACTAATAAGATAACTAGCTATTAAGATGATCTCCTGCAAACTAAAGAGGATCCTGAAATAAATCAACATGCTAGAGGTACAGGCCAACACTAAAAAATGTACCTTTTTGTGGTTGTGTGAGCACATGAAGACTAATGTAAGATCCCAGCCCAGATCACAAAGTAACTGTTTCCACAAAGTAATGAAGAAGAGACACACAATAATATGAATACTAGAACCATCAACAAATTTAAGCAGGTGACATTCAGATGGAGATGTGTGGATGGTGTATGTCTGTTACACATCATGTGACATGATGCACCTAAGTCAATAGTCCAGGATGAAACTGAGATAGGCAAACAATTACATGATTAAACCACATGTGAAACATATGTATAAGAAGCAGACCGTTTTATAATTAGAGATTGACTTAGTCAGATTACTAAGTACCACACAGAAGCTTAGAAAAATAAGTTTGTGACACAGGGTACCAAAGCAAGTCAATTCAAGGGACGGAGAGCCAAGACCGGCCAGATTGCCGCGACATGTATTGTGGATGGTGATGAGAATTGTTGAAAGTTCAGTGATGTATACGGTTGAGGCATGTTAATAGACCAGTTGATTTAAACCTTTTATAAGAGTCTCTACAAGGAGCTAGGAGGATCGAGTTGCGTCCAAGGAAATGAAAGAAAGCTTGGACAAGAGGATTACGGATGTGGAATCATCCATAGCGGAACTGAAAGCATGAGTCAATGATTAACACCAACAATTGAAAGAGTTGGGATTGGATTTTATGGATGGCATGTGGGACGACTTCAGGATTGCTCTCAATGGAAAGGTGTGAAAGCTTCATTGAAGGGCATGAAAGAACCTAAAATAATAGGCATACATTAGTATAAAAAAATCTAGATTGGGAAGTTCTAGACTATAGGTAGAGTAGTATAATAAAAGGTGCCTCATTTGGCACAACTATGAAGAACTCTCAAAAGTAGCTCGAATACAAGTGTTAAACTATCTTGTAAGAGTTCTCTTAGTCAATACTAAGTGTTCTTGCTTATCATAATCTTGTGTTACTCTTTAAGTTGTGTGGATCACTACAAGGTTTAAGTCAGGCCGACTTAGTTGGATGACTAGGTGTCACATAGAATCTTAGGAAGATGAATATGTGACATTCAACTTGGCTTTCAATCCTTTTTAGTTTGACCTTTTTATTTAGAAGCAAGAATTACTCTTTAGCAAAAACAGACAAAGCTCGAGGCGAGGCCTTGGCGCCTCAGACATTTGCAAGGTGTGTATCTTATACAAGCATGACCGAGGGGTGAGTCTTTGGTCAGGCACAGACATGCTCATATGAGTACCTGGTACTCCAGAAGACATTTTTCATTGAGTTTGTTAGACCTTCAATTATGTAATACTAACTTTTGTGGTGGAGGAAGGTAGAACTTTGCAGAGTTGATGGGGTAGAAAGGAGATGAGTTGAGAATGAAGTAGAGTTACCTGGAGGGAGGCAGAACTTTGCAGGCACTCGGTGGAGGCAGGAGTAAAGTTTCACAAGGGAGGTAAAGAGTTGAGCAGATGGGGTAGAAAGGAAATGAAGTTATTGTTTTCTTTTATGGGTAAAAGGGTTGATGGGATGTTAATACTTAATAATACAGTATTGCACATAGAGTAGAATGCTCATGGTATGTGCAGGTTGCCATGTAGTATAGCATAATATTGTTGCAACATAAGTATGCAGAAATATTATAAAGTCCCATCGAGAAAGTAAAAACAGTAAAAAGTTAATTAATTTTTGAAGTTGTGAATTGTTAATTTGCTTAATTGTTAGATGATTAATTGTTTCTTATAAGAATTTATACTTGTTTAATGTTCAATGCCCTACAGTATATAATTTATCTTGTTGTTGATAGTGCCTTTTTTGTCTCAGGATGCACTTTTTTGTGCCTAATGCCTAGGCCACAAGCACGGCCTTTGTGTCTTTCGCCTTTGACTTCCTAGAAAAATATTTATAGACATTTTATCTCTATATCGATTTGTATGTCCTTATCTAATTTGTTTCTTTTTTTACATATACAAAATCAAGCGTCTCAGATACCAATAGAAACTATAAAAGTATACGAAAATATATCTAAATGAATTACTTTGGAGGAGGGACCCTCAATATATACAAGTGGGAAAACCCTAGAGAACCTATAATCCCTAGACATAAGCCTATCTTGGACCCATGGGCTAAATACAAATTAAAAACTAATCATGCAATACTAATAATATAACATTTGTAACTAACATAAACCATCCAACCATAGTGTGCAAAAAGGATTTCCTACTCACGCGATCCACAAGAAATTCTTCCATCAATAGTTCATTTTAGATTGCTTTTTGACCAATTAATTAGGAACAAGTTTCCATCAGCTAAATATGTACAGATATACGTAGGTCATCTAGACCATTGGAGCGCTCCAGGACTAAACACAATATCAGAGAAAATTAAATCCTGATATAACTAGAGGAGAAACAATGTACCACAAACGATGGTACAGAAAAGGAGACAACAAATTACAACTGATGTTTGCTATAGAAGTCTATGTAGCATTTGGATTCTGTTTAAATGTAGGAAGATCCCGAAAAGAACCTTATGAACAAATTGAAACAATATGTGCACATGTGGATCTTATCAAGTTATGTCTAATAGGTCAAGAATAAGGCAAGTGTGTACTTTATACATTTAAACCATAGAACAGAGTTAATCCACTTCTGAATTTAACTTTTCATCAGCTTAATAGTGTCATATATTCTTACCCAGTTGCACATTCTTGCAGGCAGCTGTTGGGAGAAGAACTTTCTGGTATGAATGCCAATGATCTGCACAGGCTGGAAACCAAACTGGAAATGAGTCTAAAAGGTGTCAGAATAAAGAAGGTATAAATTCCCATTCCACATTCACCCACAAACAAAAGAATCAATTGTATGACAAAATAGGAAGAATGAGAACCTTATTTCACACCAAAGCAAGTTTAACTCCCTCAAAACGATTAAAATAATATCAACATGGAAAAGAACCATTTTAATCGACTAAGAACCATGCCACTGATGCTAAGTATACTTAATTCTTGCTGCAGGAACAAATCTTAACTGATGAAATAAAAGAATTACACCGCAAGGTACACGAGCAACACAGGCTGGTTATATTATGCATGAAATACGTACTGATTATCATTGTTTCAGGGGAGTCTCGTTGTTGAAGAAAATAAAGAGCTGCACAAGAAAATAAACCAACTGATACAAGAAAATGCAGAACTGCAGAAGCAGGTTTTTATCAAGAACAATCTTTCAAAGTAAACTAATTGCATTCATATCACCAATAAACATAAATGGTTGTCACCTCAGGTTTATGGATCTACACACATCCATCATGATAACAACGAGCTGCATCCACCCATAAGTCTGCAGCTAAGCCAACCACAACCACTGATAAACTACTTACCAACAGAAACCACAAAACTGGGGTAAGCACTAGACCTATGACTTTACTTTGATTGATTATACATTGAGGCATGCGAATAAATACATTAACATGAATGTCAGGTTGCAGTTGAACTCAAAACCAAGTTGAAAACTGGCATGTATCAGAGAATCCTCGTATCAACTAATTGCCGAAAAAATGTTATATCATCCTTTGATCAGAGTTATGATTAAAGAATCAACCGTATACCAGTTATATGGACTATGGTGATGTTGTATTGATTAAGATGTAAAGCTCTAATAATCAGAAGTATAGGAAGCTGTGTGATTTTAGATGTGCAAGATTTCATACTTTTCTCAGTGTGTTAGGTATGCGTTGTGATGTTTATCAGAAGTGTAAAGATTTAAACTAGAAGATGATAAGTAAACTGTCTGCAGAGCTAAATGAAAAGCACAAGTGTATGTTCTAATGGGGTGACCAGTCAACCATACACGGATACATTCCAATTAAAAGCTTCAAAACAAGAAATTGGAAACAAATGGTGTTTTGCATATTCGGATAGACAACATAAACTGTTTCTCCTGATTTGAAGTAAAATCATCAAAAATTGTTGCAGTAATGAATGATTCACCGAGAGAAGAAACAAAAATTAAAATAGCATGTCACTACAACTAACAGAACAACTTATTGTGCCTCTATTTGGCATTAAATGAACGCCATTATGAAGCTAATGTGGCATGAAGTTACGATAGAGAGAAATGGAACGAATGAAACCTAAACTGTATGATCGAAGGGTTGGATTGCAACATTGTGAGGCCTTAATAGCGTGAACGAATAGTTGGATCGTAAGAGTGTGAACAAGTGAGAGACATGAGGCGCTGCTGTTACAGGAGGAGATTTCTTCGTTGGAGGAGAAAGATTGAGCAGCTGATGAAGGTGGCGCGTGTGGTACACGACGGAGGCCACCGGCACTTTTGTCATGGTAGTTGTTTTTTATTTCATAACTGCTAAGCTATTCATAGTCAAATTACTACAAACTATTAAGTCAAGACATTTTGATTAAAAGGTAAAAGATTAACGCTAATGAGTTCTAAATCAATTGGTTTCGAATGAGATTAGAGTCTCATTAGGTAATAGGTATTTTCGAATGTCAAGGTAATAGATTAGAGTCTCATTAGGTGCAATATGTTACTAGTGGGCCAAATGTTTTACCATAGTGCGTCTTTGGGTGGTGGGTTTCCCTTGAAATGGTGGGCGATCCGGGTCACCAACGGTGTCTGTGTTCGTGGACGTGGGTGGCCTTTCGCCATTGGATTTACCCATATGACCGGGCCTAAAAATTATTCGTTGACCGCTCAAAAAAAATAAGCTAATCAAGCATTAAAGTCTTAATGGTTCATTTATACTTTTATGATTACTTGATTCCGATTAACCCACTCTTACAAACCGAACAAGATAGCATCTTCCAAGAGACTTGTCTAGTGGAAGAGAGTGTTTGTTTTGTTATAAACCTCACATATGTTGGTTTTACAACAAATGTGAAATAAGTTTTTGTTTTGTAATGGTTTTAGTTTATAGCATTTGACCCAGCTTAAAAGTAGACTTTTTTATTGGTCACAACGGTTGGTTCCATCTAGGTTACAGCTTCAAGTTCAACTTTGATACCAAACTCATCTCAAAAACTAATATGGTGGATGAGTGGACCCTTTGGTTTATAAACCTTACATGTGATGCTTATATAACCAAAGTACCATCATATACCTTGTAATGGTTTAAGTTTCTAACATATACATATTTGGGACACGGTTTTTAGTAAGATAAATATTATTGATTTTATAGTATGAGTCGTTGAGTTACTAAAAAACCAGACCAACTTTATCCAGTAGTATAATATGAACAGTGTATATTATCAAATATATAAAATAATGTTATAAATTAAAACGATTTAATGGCCGACCTAATGTGTGCTTGACTTTTGGGTTTTTGTATTGTATCATTATATAATTTAACGTATTTATGAAATATAATATGAATTAGTAGAATCAGTATTCATGAAATATAAGATGAATGAGTAGAATTAGTTTCTCTCTTGTTTATCTCTCATTTGCAAATTCTTTTACATGTTATATACATACACATCAAGCATGAAAATCACATAATCAAACAATGTTTAAACTTAAACTACTACATGTCCTTCATTTTCCAAATTATAATCGTAATTCATGATTGTATATTTTATAGCATTAATAACAATAAGTGTTAGTATTAACAATGAAAAAAAATAAAAAAGAAACAAGACGTACTGGTACAACACAATAAAACTTAAGACAAATTAAAAAACACAAGGAATATAAAACGAAAGTGGAGAAAAGAAAAGTAAGAAAATGTCAAAAAAAAGAAGCTACAAAAGGAAAGAAAACAACCCTCGTTGGCTGTTGTCGACTGCAAAATATATTGAAATAAAAAAAACAAATATTTTATAAAGACACTAAAATCTAGACATATTAAAAAAAACTTGTGATCCAATCACGAACTACCACGTTTAGCCGTCCAACAACCTCTTGCATCTTTTGCTTGTCGCTGTTTCTCAAAGTTTTTTTAATTATATTTTATTAATTATACGTAAAAATTATATTATTTTATAATTAATAAAAAATGTTATTAACCATAGAATAATATAATATTTACATATAATAATAAACTAAACTAAAGACCCGTGTATTACAAGAGTTCAATCATTAAAAATTGTTTTAATTAAAAAAGTTCGTAATTCATAATATTATTGTTAATACTTTGTCTATCGATTTTTATGATTAATTTTTAAAAATCATTTATGTATAATATTAGCAAGTTTTCTTTATCATTGCTTATAAATCTAAATAATGTATAATATGAAATTAATTAACGTATAAATAAGAACTTTAGTTAATAATCAAATTATATTATACATTAGAACATCTATAAACATCCAAAAACTTCTTTATGTACAATATTTGACGTTTTTGTAATTTTATCATTATTGTCTAATATTAATAATTTTATTTCATATCTACTTATAACTCGAGATAATGCAACATAGATATTGAATCGGTGTCAGAGACCAAACATGCAATTGCTACACAAAAGTTTGGACTATCTTTGTGATTTTCAAAGTTTGGGGGTCAAACTTGCAATTTGTTAAAACCACATGAACCATGTTGGATCAAGAAGAAGGCTGGTGCAACTAAAACCAAATCACTTAGACAAATTTTGGTGCTACTTACAAAGGCTTCCGAAGCTAAGTATGGAACTTCC
>BJCM01062327.1:0-27402 GCA_018326385.1 Flaveria bidentis | reverse complement strand
CTTTTAATTAAAATCTAAATAATAATAAACAAAAAACTTATATAATATATAATTTTCTAAAACACTAAACCTTTTAAGAAAAATATTTTAAATCGTTTTATTTATAAAAAAAGTTGAATTTAATTTTTTTTAAAAACACTATTATTAAAACAACCAAAATAATTATAAATTAGAGTTTTCAAAAAAAAAAGAATTTGATAAAAAAAATTATAAAAAAAATCATAAAACGAATGTTTAAAAATAAAACTATTTAGACAAGAGAGTTATAGGTAGTATAACAGATTTATTTTTTGAACTATTACGTATATATAATTTTAATTATATATAATATTAAAATATTATAATCTAACTCTTCATGTTTATTTCTAACTATAATCCGTTTAATTAATGAGCTTTAGTCTATAAATCTATTTATAAAAAAACTAAAATAAATGTAAAACTATTGTAAGCCTTATTATACTAATTTTCTTATTTCTCTATATTAATAATAATAATAATATTAAATACTAATAATTTTACTCATACTATTTTCAAATTAAAAATGTATAATTTAATAAATAGAAGGCCTATTTTTCTATTAAAACACACTTTTTAAAATAATTTTTTTATAAAACACATAATACAATGAACTTTTTCTTTGAAAATCATTTTTCTTAAAATAAAATATTTAAAAATCACAATTTTTTATTAAACAAAATTTAAGAAAAATATATTATTTTTTATTTACAAAAAGTAGTTATTTGTGCGTAATTATAATCATATTTTATCTTCAAACATAAATTTATAATGCATACATTTTTAATACTAACTATTTAATATTTTATTTATTCATTCCGTATAATACACGAGAACTAACTTAGTATAAAATATAATCTAGAACGTTGATCTCAATAGCAACAAGTGATATGAGCCGTTGATCTCAAACGTAGAAAGTATGCTTGAAATTAACTATTTATGGTTAAAGAATGTTGCTATCATTGAATCCTATTGTAACGTTTTCTTTTTTAGAAAATAGTAATTAGATAAGAGCAGAAATATAAAACATTTATAATTTAACATTCATTATGTTATTTAAAATTTGATAAATTATAAGATCTAATATAGTCTATTTTCTTTAATAAGATTTTTTATATAGTTTTCAAATTTTAGATATTTGAATCTTGTGGTTTGTTAAATAGTGAAGATCCACGAACTCGGATAAGATATGGATCAGATTGACACGTGGCTGTCTTTAATAAGTTTGTCAAGAAGTCAATCAAAATAAATTGTAAATCAACAATAATAAATGTTAAGAGAAAATAAAATATATAACATCATTGAGACGCATAATGATCGAATAAGACCAAAAAGAAATGAAAAGGGAAAAGGAAAAATGGGACTTGCCGACTTGTAGCTTTCATTAAATAATCGGAAACCCGGATTATAATTTGAATTTTAATTCATTGTTAATTGTTAATAATATTTCATACCATTACATTAGTCAATGATACTTCTATTTTTATCTTTTTTTAAAAGCAACCATCAAAATGTGTTTATTAGCAAAAAGAGAAAATTTACCTTTTTTAAGTCAAATCAAATGAAATTCAAATGTAAATTTTGATGGTTGTATTATTTACTAGGTTTTATAAGATATACAAAATCATTACAAATGTAAAAAAATTTTAAATAAAATAATTATATATTTTATTTGATTGTTATTTAATATCTAGAATATATTTTTTAAGTTTTTTATAATGTAACATCCTCTTTAATAGAAGAGAGAGACATAAAAAAATAATAAGTATGATAAAAAAATGAACGTATATCTCCTTTTGTTATTCTTTCATTAGATACAAAATCAGGATTCATATTAATAAATTGATAGCTTTAAATTAATAAGATTGACATGTCCAGTTACTATAGCTCGTTTATTTCCTTAAAACATTTTTGTATATTTATATTTATTATCTTGAATATGTTCAAAGTCTTTAGAAAAATTTAGCATCCATTTTTGGAACATTGACTTGTCACCTTCATCATGCGTGGCCTGTAATGTTGCAATGACTTTTAGTGTAGATATAATATTGAAAGTGGATGATATTTACATAGCGTTTGCCGTTTTCTACTTTCACATATAGAAGAGAGTGGACAGGTTGATATTTATATGTTGCGGGCCTACGTATAAATAGAGGTGTCGCGTGGTGTATCATGTGATGTGTCGTATGATAGTGACAAATAAATTGTGCTATTTTAAATTGGGTGTGTAAATGTTCTTAGCGACTACAATAATGATATATACTCATTCAACATTGTTAATGTGGTGTGTACTTTCTGGTTAGATACTTGGATTGAAATTACTGCTTAGAAGAGGTGCAATTGGATTAAAGAATTTTTATGTGCGTATGCCAGTTATGTGTTTGATGTGTACATGTGTGTAAGTATCTATATAAGTTCATTTTTTTAATACCAAAACAACTAAAATTTTCGGAAAAAACTCTTGCTTAGTGACTTCCGTTAACACTAGAAGCTACAATCTTATAGTTAGAGGGTATTTTTTTACTATCACAGTGTCTTTTTTTTAGACAAATATAAGTTCATCTACTTATTTTGAATTTATCAGGCTTTGTTAATTTGTGTGTTACACTTCGTGTTTTTGGATTGAAATTGATGGTTTAGAACTTGAGTCGTATATAATAGAATCCTTAAAAGTCTTACGCTATGTGGTTGGCCTGCTAAAAATGTGGGACGGTTAAAAAAACAAATATTACTATAAAAGTTTAGTAAAATATAACATTCTACTCGGTCTTATAGTCATCCGGTCCAATCAACTATCTTCATAATGGTTTGTACCTTATCGTCAATGCATTGGACATATTAGTGTTTGTACATTTTTGTTATGTACTGGTTAATGTTATTTTGCTATTTTGTTTATAATTATCATTATAAATATAGATTAAGTGTAATTCTATGATGATTATAAGAATGCTATTATTATTGACAATAAAAAATTCAAAATAAAAAGTCTCGTTAGCGAAATTGATATAGTACGAATTATTATCCTTAATGATTCATACTTTAAACAATTAAAATCCAATTTGATTATTGTAAATATTTAATCTATTAAATCTCACAATTCTTACTCTTGTATTAAACTTTTATAATCCTTCTATTTTTCAATGTGACACTATATTATATCAATATATCACACTGCTCCAATGTTAAAACTCATGATGCATGAATTGTGTGTAATTTATATAATTGTGTGTAATTTATATAATTGTGTGTAATTTATATAATTGTGTGTAATTTATATAATGGCAACGCGCCTATCACTTTCCCTTCTTTTCCCTTTGTTGCAGTTGTTTTCCAACTATAAATTTATTTACAAAACTAATCCATCATTTTTATAATACTTATATAAACACTTATAAATCCAAACTTTTTACATGCTTTCCAAAATGAACCCTAAGTAGTTTATGAAACCACTCCTATGGAAAGGTTGAAAAGGATGTCGCCTTAGTAAAAACTTGCCTTGAGTTTTCGAAAAAACTTGCACCCATGAGTCGCTTGTCAATGTTTGAAAGCGGGTTAGCACACACTTTTGCTTGCACCTTGAACACGCCAAATACCATAGCAGTCGCCAACTAAGCACCAAATGGTTTGATTTGGGAAGGAAGATCTCAAGGTTTGATGATATCTACAACAACATATTTAACACCCATGATATGATACATAATGATGCCAACATTATAACAAGTGCACAAGAACAATAACGATCCACCGTCGAGCGTGTTATGAATGCATTAATATTTAAGGCTTGTTACGAGAAATTATAGCGTGCAGATGTGACATTATGCTGGAATTATAATATGTTCTTGATGTAGCTAAAACATTAAGGAGCCGTTTGGTTCGCAAAATATTTTACAAATGAATTGAAATTGAAAATGTAATTGGAATCTTGTTAAATTGATAACGTATTTGGTTGGTTAGTTTTAAATATTATTGAAATGTTAATTTTGAAAATTTCATTTGAATGTTCAACATTTCATGAATAAATGGAAGGAACATGAATGAATTTCAATAAATATAGAAAAAATTTTGAATTCTAATTTAATACGTTAACAACCAAACATAATTTTAAATAAAAAATTATTCAATTATGATTTAAATTCCTTAAAATTTTATGAACTAAAGGGGCCTAAGATTCCTGAAAGACAAACAATAGAAGTTTAAAAACCTTTTTTTTATTACATCTTAAATAGCTTATAAGAAATTTCTACTTATATATGCGAATTGTAGGTGATAATTTTAAATTTATTTAGAACAATAACACTTTACGTAATTTTCTATTATAAAACCTCTTTCATACAGTCTCTCAACCGTCGCTAACCAACCACCACCGATCACCATCCGCCACATGGCGCACAAATCGCTCCTCCTCATCACGCTCTCTTCTCTCCTCATCTTCACCGTCGCCGGCCGCCTCATCACCACCACCACCACCACCGCCGCCACGTCATCACCGGATCTCGTCTCCGACGGCCTTAACAATGACCACTCCGGCATACTCCGCCTCAACCCCTTCGTATCAGCTCCAGAATCAGAAGCCTGTGAGCAGACCTACGGCTTCATGCCCTGCACCACCACAGCTCTCGGCAACCTCTTCCTCATTCTCGTCTACGGTTACCTCATGTTCCTCGCTGCTACTTACCTCTCCGCCGGAAGTGAACTGTTGTTGGAGATTTTAGGCCCTGGTCTCGTCGGAGGGCTTCTGCTTCCGTCGCTAGGAGCTCTTCCCGATGCGATGCTCATTTTAGGTAAAATTAGTAGTCGATTTGATGAATTCGTGTTGAATTAGGTCTTAGTTTTGCTAATCTGGTTTGGTTTGTTGAGATTCGTGTTAGATCCGGTGGTTTGAAGGTGAATTTTGAGTGTTTTGAAGTTAACTGTTTGTGATCTGCCCTTGGAGTATTTCGTAAAGTTATGATGAATGTTTTGCCTTTATGCTTCGCGTCAAATCAATTATATGGTATCACTGTGCTTTTTTATTATTCTGTTTCCTAATTAAGTGTCGTTATTATGGTAAAGTTTAATTCTAAAGGTTAGAATCAGTTCTTTGTTTAGCATCTATGGCTGAATGGTTAAAATAGTGAAATTTCACATTAAGCAGATTTATTCATGTTGGAGAGTTATATATATTAAGTTGTTGCTATAGAGAAAGTGGAATATTGAGCACTGATCAACATGTTTGAAATTGAATAATCAAGTATGATCTCTGTGAGTAGTAGTTGTTTCAGTTGGAACATAATTGGAGCTTAGAGGAGTAATTCTCGACATTTTTGTATTGGGATTTGCTAGTATAGTTGCTGTAATTGTTCGTTTTTGCCTTTTGAGTTATCTTCTATTATGTAATTTATGATCTACTTGTCTCTTGTAGTTTCTGGGCTATCTGGAAGTGTTGAAGTTGCTCAAGAGCAAGTCTCTGTGGGAATGGGTTTATTAGCTGGTTCAACTGTCATGCTAATTACTTTAGCATGGGGAGTCTGCATCAATGTTGGCAAGTGTGATTTAGAGAACTCAGTTGCTGTAGATAACCAAGATACTAAAGGGTTTAGCTTATTTGGTAATTTCTTTCTCTTATTCGACGTAAATTGTTTCAATCTGCGTCTCATAGAATCAAACACGTATTTGATGTCTTTTAACTTGGTATCTGTGTATATTGCATCTGTCATACTGCAGGATCTGGTGTGAGTACTGATATTTGGACAAGCTATTCTGCCATGATTATGGCTATATCTGTGCTCCCGTTTATTGTTGTCCAATTCCCGCAAATTATGCATTCAGATTCTGGCAGACATTTAGCAGTTTTACTTGGTCTTATCGTATCAGTCTCTCTTTTACTTGCATACTGTGGTTATCAGGTGAATATTGATACTGCAATGCAGTTCTTAACAGTTTGTGGATTCTTTTTTTTCTCTCTATATTGTGGCTCTTTAGTTAGTTGATGAATAAGTTATACATGCATTCTTCAGGTTATTCAGCCTAAAATTCAGAGAAGACGTCTTGCTTTCGCAAAGCATAAGCATGTAAGATCTAGAATTCTCAAGTACTTAACAATGCGTGCACTTGGAGGACTCGTGGATGACCAAGGGAAACCTAACAATGATGTTATAGCAAAGTCAGTTCGTTTACTCTTTTATTGAATTGTGTTTGCAGTATGTGTCTCGTGTTAGTAACCTCTTACGGAAATTCATGACAGGCTATTTTCATCCATTGACTCGGATGGAGACGAACGTCTCTCACATTCAGAACTAAAGGCTTTGGTCTTAGGAATGCGATTACATGAAATAAATCTAAAAGAAGAAGATGCTGTTGATAAAGTTATGAAAGATTTCGACACATCTGAAAACAATGAAATTGACTTTGAAGAATTCATTGCTGGAATTGCAAAATGGCTGGAGGAGGCCAAGGCTTCCCAAATAAGTGCTCAAGTTGCTGGTCCCGACACATTGAAGTACATTCATGACTATTATGAAGTAAGTGGTTGGGCTGGGCACTCATAAACACCTTTTAATCCTTTTTCGGAAAATAATAATAATAAAAGAATGTAATTTCAGGAGACAAAGAAAGAGCATGATCTATTAGGAGATGATGCTGGTGAAGATGATGAAGAGGAAGGTGTTGACGACCCACGTGGGACGTCAATTAGAGCAATTTTGTATTTGTTGATAGGCACCTTTATCGCAGCTGCTTTTGCTGATCCACTTGTAGATGCTGTTGGCAATTTTTCTACTGCTACAAGTATTCCTTCCTTCTTCATCTCATTTATAGCTTTGCCTTTAGCCACCAACTCAAGTGAAGCAGTGTCTGCCATCATCTTTGCAACACGCAAGAAGCAGAGATCTGCATCGCTTACATTTTCCGAGGTTTGTGTGTCTCTTATATTCAAGATTAACGTAGATCCAATGTGAGGGAATGAGTGGGTCAGACGGGTTGGTTCATGGGTTGCATTGAGTCGTATCACACTGGGTTGAACCACAAACATGTTGTCAAATTTTTATAAATAGTTAAGGCATTAGGTCATACTAAATAAAACTGATGTTACAGTAGTTATTAATAAAGTAACTTGACACACTGTAAGCATTAAAGTTACTCTTTAGGTGACTTTGAACATATATGACCGGTTTTCTTTTATGTAATTTTTTTAAGAACATGTTAGTTATGGCTATAAAAACGATACTACGAAAATAGTAATTTGTTTTTTTTAAATAAACAAGACTAGTTGAGGGGCTCTTTATATTACAAACTTTGTGTTTGTGTTGCAGTTATATGGGGCGGTAACAATGAATAATGTACTTTGCCTGTCGGTGTTTCTGGCACTTGTATACGCGAGGGGCTTAACATGGGATTTTTCATCCGAAGTGCTCGTTATTCTAATTGTTTGCATCGTGATGGGTGTTTTTGGAAGCTTGCGCACCACCTTCCCTCTATGGACATCTTTCATTGCTTTTGCTCTCTATCCGTTTTCACTTATCCTGGTGTATGTTCTCGACTATTTCTTCGGTTGGTCATAGGTTCAATGCTTTTTCACGGCATCTTTTATTGTTGCTCTCGACCACGAACATATTTATTTCAAAAAATGAGATCTGTAGAAAAGAACCTCAGTTTATTGGCATGCCATTTGATGTGATCTTTTGTAACTAATATGAAAGTCACTTAAATAATTGGTTTGATTCAAATTTCTAATTGTGTTGGGTTGATAACATGATTTCTGAAGCTAGTAATAAGTAGTATGGTTAGATGACTGATGCTCCTTTTGTGAGCCAGGTTACATATAAGTTCATAAAACGTAGTTAGTTTCATGGATGGTCCGTTTAAAAAAAAACTGGTTCCCGAATTGAAACCAGCAAACCGCAAACGGATCCTAAGTGTAACTAGTATTGAAACCAGTTTGGCAAGAACCGGTTAGGATTGAACTTGAACTGTTCATTTGTAATCATTTTGTAATATGTTGCTTTCAAATTGGTTATGTGAGTCAAACTTGTTTCTCGCCCGAAGCAGTTACACCAATACCTGGTTTTGACTTTTGTTAACCAAAAAATTAGAAATGATTTGAGAGAAAAATCGGTTTAATCACCTTTAAATGTAAGGTTAGATTATTTTTTACACTTTTAGTGAGATACTGATGAGTGAATGTGTGCATAATAGATTATAAAAGGGTCAACACCTTCAACAATTCAGTATACATGTTTTTTTTCTCGCAAAGAAGTTAATTAATCTAGACATCTAGTTTGTATATTAAAGTTTCTGATCTTTGTTTCTCCTTATTAGATCAGTCTACTACTATGGGTGTGTGATGAGTGTGGTATCGCATGTACAAAATAGCTTAAAAGGTTTTCTATGAAAACAAAAGTTCACAAACAGTTAAACTTGCAAACCATATCACATGTGTTATCATAACCTTGACCTTAAATCTCAGTCCAAATTAATCTTCGAAAAACTAATGTCCAATTTAATCTTCGAAAAACTAACCAATCAATCCTAGTTTTGAGAGATATAGATTGAGCGACACTAAGAGGAGGGTCATCATCATATACCTATGGAGTCTCTTTGGTTTTGCTTGTATATATGCTATATAAAAAAATTCTATAGGATCACTTATCCATACCCGTACCTTCAGTTTGCACCTGATAACAACCCATCATAATTGATGATGACTTTATGAGCTTCAGATGTGATTATGATTCAAGTTAAATATCGAATATGAGTAGTTTATAACGAATGAAAATAATACAACGGTTGGTAAAATCATTAACTGTTGAAAATCGACTTTTGAATTTGGAATGACAAGAGCAAATCTGCTAACAACAAAAATTAATAAAACATGAAAAGGAATTTGGTTAGCCAGTCTTCTATAGCTTCAAACTGAGATCAACATTTTCCCCTATTTCACCATTGCTTGTTTCATTACTCTTTGCTGCTGGAAAGAAACTGTGCAATGGCTGTTGGTTTGACCATTCTGTTTCAGATGAATCTCTTGTCTGACCCTAAACAAAAAGTCAAACCATAAATAAGTTGGGTCAAACAAAAATGTAAGGAAACTAGAGGCCGCTGTTAACGTAAGTTGTGTTTTATCACAGAAAGGTCGATAAGAAAGTAGTTAAAATAGCTGACGGGTCAAATGGGTTGAAACTTTAAGTCACCAAAATTTACTATTAACACGTAGTTTTTAACCGTTTGATTCAAATATTTAGATGCACTAGTCATCTAAAATATCTTATGAAAACAAAACAAAAAACATTTGCAGGTCACAACACACAATCCGACCCGTTTCAACCTGTTAACCAACCCGCCTGACTTGACATGCCTAGAATAAAAGTTAAAAAGAACTCACTTGATAAGATGAAAACTTCTCTTTTAGCTGTGAATGTGAAGAAGGTGAAGATTGAGGTGGAGCCAACGTGAGAAAATCTTTTGTGAGATCAAGATTTTCGTCGATAAATTTCTCAGTTTTTTGTTCCTTTATCGACCCCAAGCTTAAAGGGTTTTCCCTGCAAAAAGGTCCAAAAGAAAATTGTTATAAATCTTGAACATTCCAAACAATAAAAACATCTAATGCATAAAAAATTGATCAAAATTAAACATTTTTGTTACTTGCAAAAAGGGATATTGAGCTCTACACCATTAATCCCTCCACTGCTACATGAAATTGATTCATCTGATCTTGAAATTGGAGGAATATTGCAGCTGAAAGATGGAATAGGCATATTTTCAACTGAAAAAGGATATGATCTCTTCAATCCAACCATCTGTCAACACCAAAGGTTTATCACAGTCTGTTTCAAAGATCAAATCTTGACTTTTGAAATTCTCAAACAACAAATTTAGTAACTTAAATGATTAACCTTATTTCCATCTGGCATAAAAAATGATGAGTACTTGTTGGCACAATAGCTTTGGATTGAAGGGGGCTCTATCTGAACACTCATGACAGATGATGTTGTTGATGATAATGATGATGTAGTTGATGATAATGATGATGTAGCTCCTAATGACGCGTTCACCTGCAAATACTTCAAGATTATAACTTAAACACACCCTAATGACGTTAGGGTACTAAAAGTTCCCAAAAAGCACCCTAAAGCAACCCAATCACAATCTGTCACCTCATTTTTACCCGATCACAGATACGTATATCAACGTCTAGTTACCCATAGAGGCTACATTTTTCACGTGTACCCGTTTGACCCTAGCCTGTACTAACCATTGCTGATGAAAGTTAAGAACTTAGAGAGACAATACTAACCATTGATGAAGAACATGGAGTCTGAAACTGTGATCTTTGTGCATGAAACTGCTGCAAAATTGATGAATTCGCAGGCACCGCGATCATGTATGGATTCTGAATTTGATTTGGATTTGGATTCTCACCATCAAAATTGTATAATCTAAACCAATTATTCGATAATGAATCTGCATTCACTTCATCGGATTTTGAAATCAACTGGTGGCGATTGGGCGGCGGCGGCAACGGAATCTCCGGTCGCCGGAGTTTAATCGAACCGCCATTAGATGTCAATTCAATTGCATCTTTCAACTGTCGTTCTTCTAATATTATTTTCTCAAGTTGTGCTACACCCATACCCCTTTGTGGCACTTTGTTATGCTTCACCTTCTTCAACAATCTACCACCACCGCCGCCACCGCCACCGCCACCACTACCACCACGGTCGCCGGAGATGTTACAGTTACTACACCTAGGGTTGTGTTCTTGGTGCACCATTGAACACATCCATCTAAATCACATTCGATTTCGTGTATATATAGACAAACGAAACCAAATCCTACACGAGATTCAATTCAATTCGATACGATACGATTCAATTCAATTGAATTCGATTCGATTTGATTGAATCGTACTCGTGATGTAAACGTTATGAAAATCGATGGTAATTACGCGAATTGGAAAGCGAAACGTGCATCAAATTGCATAGATTACATGAGATCTTGTTGACTTTAATAGAGGAATGAAATCCAGAAGTAAATGCTAATAAATTTCAAAATCCGACTGTTGCTTGAGCTGTCGGAGAGTTGGATGAATCAGTGAGCCAATAACGACGCCGTTTGCATCGGAAAAACGTGACAGAAATTCGAATTTCAAAATGTTAATAGATTTTGGGATCGAATTTGTCGCATGAATCATCTGTTTGATCTTTCAAATTTTACATACACAAATATGCATTCCGCCATTGTTGGCATACATGATACATCCAATCTTAAAGCTATTAAATTTCCAACAATAGAATTGAATAATAGTGTTAAGAAACTATAAAAGTTAATAAAAAAAAGTATGGTTGTAAAAGACTCGAGGGTTCAGTGAATAAAATTGTTCGGTTATATTTTTTTAGTTTATTAAACGAACGGATATGAAAAAAAAATTATGTTCATTAAGTAAACAAACGAACATGAATAGAGGTTGCGTTTGTTTATTTATGTTCGAGAACGTTTGATAACATATTGTTTATGTTTTTTATTCAAAGAATTCATATTTTATATTTTTATTTAATTGATTTAAAATTTTTAAAATAGGACACTCTTGTTATATTATATGTCTCCGTCAACAACTCTTATTTGGCAATTTCAATTTCATTTCATGCTAAATCCCAACAAACTTTTTAATTTTTGTGTTATTTATATCTATAATAATAGTGTCAAGTATGTTCGGAATACTATGTTAGTTTTTATTAAAGTTTGACAAACTTTCATTGTGTTTATTTATTTATTTATTTTGAACAACCAATGAATAATTTTAAAGTCTGATCATCCGAGTAAACCTATTGGTGAAAGGTCACTTACGCTCACGAACACAGACAACACCAATGACTAGCGAACAATTTTATTTCTCTAATGAACGAACACGAACACAATGTTGTTTGTGTTCGTTCTGTTCGTTTAATGCCTTACACATGAGATAATAATAAGTAAATTCTACAAAATCAAATAATTTCTTATTGATCCTTAATATTTTCAATTAAATTTTTGCCTAGTTGAGACACAACATCTCACTTTTTGCACGCCACTCCGGCCTTAAGTGTGACGTATTATATCATACAAATACAAATCTATAACATAAGATATAATAGTGAACATTTAAACTCATGAGTGTAATGTAACATGTGACTTTGCATCTTCATATTAATGTTTGAACTTTGATTTACAAGGTTTACGTACGGATTTATGTCACGAATAATTTTATAAAGATAGATACATTCGATAATGAACCGATTTTAAATAAAATATACGATGACTGTATAAACATTTTACATATAATTGCTTGGATGTTTCATACACTTTTTTAAAACTTTTATTCGGTATTGAAATTGCTCTTGCCTCAAAATTTTGCAATAAAGCCAATAATTGTAATATATTTGCTTAATGGTGGAGATTAATTATGGTGAAAATATGTATGAAATTGATAATTAATTGTAGGAATCTTTATCCTTTATTATAATTTAAGAGTTCGAAAATCTAGTACATAATATATATGGGATTAATTATATTTCTGGGTAAGGAGCAATAAAATCTTGTATTTAATAAACACTACTAACGTAGTAACGTTCCAAATACGATAGGATTACGAAAAGTTGATAGGATTTTAGGTTGAAATATTATAATTAAATTAATATATTATCATGCATGCATGTGCTTACCAATAAAGTTAAATATAAAGTCTTCTAATCCAAAGTGTGATCTTGGTTAATCCCGATAAGGATCGTCTTTTATGTGGTATAATTATTTTTAATGCACAATCGTTGTTATGAATGAAACAACTATAATGTGAAATTTTATGGTACTAGTAAGTGACATAGTTATATTATGTTAGCGTGGAGCTTAATTAAATGATTGCAATAGTTTTTTCTTGATGCTTTTATACTAGCACTTGTTTTACTATTTCGTGTATTACACGTGTTAAATATAAAAAATATTAAATATAAAATTCAGTTGTTATTATAGAACTATATAGTAAGAAAAGACACATAGTAAGGAAAGATATGATTAAAATTCGCACGAGTAAAAACTATAAGTAATGAAATAATAATATTAATTTTTTAAATTATTTGTTTTTAACTTTTTTTGCTTTTTAAATAAACATATTATTTTAAATCAACCCGTTTTAAGAAAATATCATTATTAAAAATTTTCTTATTATAAATCTCAATTTTAATTATTTTTTATTTATAAAAATTGTCCTTTTTAAAAACACCAATTTTAAAAAAATTTCATATTTTTAAAAAAGTTTGATGTTTTAGAAAATTATTTATTTTATAAAAATTTATTTCTTTAAAAATAATATTAATAGATAAATCTATTTCTTAATTAATTAAAAACTATTTGCAATTAAAAAAAATTAAATAATATTATTAATAATTAGTGTACTTATTTAATAGTGTACTTATTTGATCAGAAAAAAATATAATGTTTTCACATGTTCCCTCATTAAATTTTTTTTATTAGAATAAGATGTGAACACTTACTCAACGTCATTGGTCAAGTTTCATGTTTTTTTTAATGTTCCACTAAAAGTTTAATATTATTTATTCTAAGAATTAGTTTTTTACATATTATAATTTTTACGTAATAAATTTTAAAATATAGCTCTCTCTTATATTTTGGATTTACCGTTGTGATGTGTTTATTTTTTTTATCTATGTTCCAGTATGTTCCAGTATGAGTTTTGTATGAAATAAATCTGGCTCAAATACAATATATCTATTTTATTTTTTCACAAATATACCATTGAAACATCATCGTTATTATATATGTATCGATATAAATTTCATTCAAACCCAGTACTCGCAACGCGCGATTAAAACACACGACTCGAATAAAATAATATATACTTTATTTTCCTTACAACAACTTATTTTTTTAAATTCAGAAAATTTATTTTGCGATGTGGTTACCTCAACTATGTTGTAGTTCTTTTTACAGTTTTATAGATCATTCAACCCACTGGTTGTTCACAACGTTCTAGTGTTGGCTTTTTAATGATTTTATACTTCTGTTGCACCCGGAGTTCATAACACCAGCTGTATAAGCCTTTTAAGCATTATTTTTTAAAAATCATTAAAAAGCCTCTCATAAAGTTGCAATATGTTCCTTTCAACTTTAAGTAGGCTTATTATTTACATTGGGTCCTAATATTGAGACATTCATTCATATAAATTAACACTCTCTATACGTTGCGTATGGGTCCATACGCGGCGCGGCGTATAGGGTCGAATACACTGAAAACGAGAAAAATTCAGGGGGCTGTCAGAGAGCTGTATGCCCCCATATAGCCCTATACAACCCTCCTATACGACACATATAGGGCTATACGATGCGTATAGCGAATTTCGACACTGACTACGAGGAAAAATTCAGGGGGCTGTTAGAGGGCTATACGACACATATAGCCCTATACGACATATACAACCCTATACGACCCCCCTCTATACGACGCGTATGGGGCTATACGACACGTATAAAAATTTTGGGATGTTGATTTAAAATATTGAGGTGTCTATTTAACCAAACCTTTTAGATTATATACTTTTTCTTCTTCCCCCAAATGTTCGCCTAAACACATTGTGACACGTGATCCGCTCATAACTTTTTCTTTTTTTCTATTCTTTTATAACTTTTAAAATGAGATGTTTATAAAATATCGAGTACAAAATTATGACGCACTTATTTTTGTCTACGTTTAATTTAATTCTAAACTAAGTTGTTCGTGATGATGCATAAGTTATCAAAAAGCAAACATCAGCAAATCATCAAAGTTGCTTCAATGCTTTTGTGCCATTTATTTATTTCATCCTTACAACCTTCAAAATATGATATTTTGATATATTTTGGGATTTTCCGTTATGACGTTCTTCTTTATATTCACCTGCTAAGAACAACAAACGCTATCAGGCTCATTACAGTAGGAAGCCTCTTGCGGTTCACCTCCGGCGCTAGAATTGCATCATGAGTTTTTTTAGTACGAGTTAGGAAATTGATGATGGAGATGGCAATTACATGTGTTCTTGGAGAGGCACCATTATTGGGCGTAAGTTTTATTTTTTATACAACTTGAATTAACTTTTACTTTGATCTTGAAAAGATGAAAGGGTCACGGGCATGTAGTGGGTGATATTGTGTGGGCTGAAAGGTTCATATTGGGATTTTTGTATTTTTTTAAACATTTTTAAGCAATTAACATGTCAAATACTTTTAGTAGATATAATGTTTCAATACTAATATGCTTTTTGAATATTGATAAAAAAAACAGACAACCTTAGTTTCTATGGCAAGCTGCTTATGGTAAAGTTTTTTAGCCTCGAAGGTCTTTAAAGTTGAGTGATCGACGCCTATTAAATTGTGACCCCAATCTTATGTGGTCGAAATAAAAGCCAGTACTTAAAGGTGGGGGTCACAATCATGATGGTCGATTGGTTTATGCTTATATAATATATGTGAAGTTTTTCTAGGTGATGTATATAATACTTTGAATGTTTCTATGGGTACATATGTGATATTTTAAAAGTTATATCAAATTCTCAATAAATATTATTTCTAGGTGGTGTCAGGACTAAGGCAAAAGCCTTGGATTTTAAGCAATGACAACCCCACATGTATCTCTTGAGTCAGAATCCAATGAAGAAAGCAAAGTCATGAGATCATCAAACAAAATCTTTTCTTAACCCATGAAAATGGATTTGGCCCTTTCTCATAGGGTCCCATCTTGGCAACTCTACAATTAATAAGACCAAAAAAACACCCCTAAATGGTGTTTATTAGGTCATAGTGTCATACAACGTACTTTTGGATCTCAATAAAGGACTAATGAGACAACACTTCTCATTTATAGTACATTCATGAAGACATACCCTAACTATATATGAAAGTAGTTATATTTTAGGTATAGTTGTATGTTTTGTTAAAAAGCATGTATATAAAAAAAAAATATTGAGTGTTAGACAAATTAGAATTCCTCAAAAAGTGATAGATAAAAATCCTCAAAAAATGTTAGTGTGTTAGACAAACTAGAATTCTTGGGGAGGAGATTTTACGAGGGCGATAATGATATCAAAGGAAAAATAAACCGGATTTATTGGGAACAAGTCGTCGCTATAAAGCATGTTGGAGGTTTGGGTCTCTTATCTCTCAAACAAACAAATGAAACGTTAATTGATAGGTGGTGGTGGAGATATAGAAGCGAGACAAACAACCTATGGAAACGAGTAATTCAAAGATCCCATATCTTGCCTACGAATGTTCCCCTCATTCCTACTAGTCGTCGTCTCACCAACACTTGGCTAAACATGTCGAAAATCGATCACTCTTAATGCTTTAAACTTTAATCTGCCCAGTATATACTTTTCATTGTTACCTTAAACAACTCAGAAGATCAGGGAATATGAAACCATCCACAAGTAGGGGCGGCATTGAGAAGGGGCCGGGTGGGCAACGACACGAATTTTGTTTAAAAAAAATTATATATTATTTTTGTGTGTGTTAATAAAAAACTATAATCTATTAATTAATACATTAACAAACTCAATAGCATTGTCATTTTTTAGCCCAGGGTTAAACTTTATCTAATAGCCCGTTAACATTTTAAATAATTTAGCTCAATAAAAACTCAATGAATTAGCGAGGATAGCTATTGAAACCGATGTATTGAAGAACATGAGTTATGAAAACTTGATCGAAAACTTTGCTTCCAAAACTCTTGGAGATCCTCCCGCTTCTCTTAAATAATTAAATTAAATCATTTTGCTACAATACTTTGATTTTGTTTATTGTCATAAAAAATATCATCGTATTATAGATTTTAATATACGAGTTATTTGATTTGGACTTTTTTATATGTCGTAGTATAGGGGCTCGTTTTTGGTTCTCGGCTCGAGCCAAAGTCCCTTGAGAATTCACGGTAACAGCCCTGTGCACAAATCTTTGCTTTCTCTACAACCGAATCTTTGCTTTCTCTACAACCGATTTATTGGACTACCATAAGACTCTGCCCATTATCAATTAAAAAAGATAATTCGCACACTGATTCTAGTATTCTGTTGGAGGAGATATAAAGGCAAGAAACAATCTAATTTTCTTTAAGATGAATATTTTTGAAAAAAAAACATGGAGGAGATAAAACTAATGAGCTTTCTCTTACTATAAAACAAAACAAATCTGGCTAATTTAAATTGAGACAGTTGATGCAAATTTGATTTAAGAAATGTATGTGGTTGCCTATGTAATACCTTGTTAGATGTGTAGATTTGTGGTGGTATAATAAAATTTTACTATTAAAAATGAATAAAGCAAATAATATACACAAATTTATTGAAGCATATGTTGAATTTTTTTAGCCAACTACCAACAAAAGTATGTTTGTTAATGATTTGTGACGAAAAGTTCTGAAGAGTGCTCTTCCTGTGTAATTTACACACGATTTTATCAACTTAATCTAAAAAATATGGTAATTAATGAAAGTAATATAATACGATGTGAACAATAGAAATAGTCAAATAGTATTTGACAAATACAAATTGGATATTCATATAACAATTAAATTTGATATATATGTAAAGACTTGACAGTTTAGATGTCTAAGGTCCCGTAGCTCAGTTGGTTAGAGCGTTGGTCTTATGAGCCGAAGGTCGCGGGTTCGAGCCCCGCCGGGACCATATAATCAATATTTTTTTTAATCATCATATAGCGTCTTTCGCTTAAAGACGGTGTCGTTTCACTTTTTAATATTCATAAACGAACAAAAGTAAACGAATTTAATTGACAAACATAAATGAAATCAAAAGAACAAATCTATCACATCATAATAATAATTCATAAAAAACACATGTAAATTAATAGTTCAAGTACACATGATTTATTCAAAATTATTTATTAAAAATCATCCATATTGACTCATACAAAAAATCGTAAAAAGTATGCGCATTAAATACATAAATGAACAAACATAAGCAAACGAATGTAAACAGACGAACATAATTTAACATAAATAAACGAAAATAAATAAACATATATGAACAAACATAAGCGTACTTTTACGAATATAAAAACGAACAAAACATGTATTCATATCATTTTTTTAGTTAAACAGAAATATAAAATTTTTAGTGTTCGTTTATTTAATTAAATGAATAAACCTGAAGGAGTTTCCCGAACAGTTCTTCGACGCTCGGTTCATGTAGATTTCAGAACAGTTGTGGTTTCATTTTCTGTTGTAGGTTTGAATCCCCAATTAACGTTCGGAATTCAAACCTTTCGATCTACATTTTGTTGATCCATCACCTTCTGAGGTTACTTCTCACCTACACAAAACCCCTTTTCATCTCTTTCAATATCATCAACAAATTCGCAATCGCCATGGCCATGGCCCACGACTCTCTTCTCTATCTACTGCCTTCTTTACTTCTTATTATCGCAATTTCGCCTCTTTCCCATCAGGTTCTTGATCTCACATTCTGGTACGTCAAACCCTTTTGGTTGATTGCTTTAATGGTGAATTTTGACGATGATCTTTTGTTACTGTTGGTATTTGGTTCGATTGTGTTGTTGTTTCTTGATTGATGTATGTTGAAATCTTGAATTAGGGTTTGTTGTTTGATTTAATGTTGATGATAGGATTGAATCATTGGTGTTTTGAGGTTTAGATGTGTGTGTGTGTGTGTGTGTGTTATGTGGGTTTAATCATTGTCGCTTTAATGGTATCTTAGTGATGATCTTTTGTTGGCTTTGTTAGTTGATTCGATTGTGTTGTTTCTTTATTGATGTATGTTTTGGTTTTACTTTGAATTGATGATTCTGTTTTGAAAACTGAAAGCCCTCTTCTCTGATCTGTTTATTAAAAATATAGAATTAGGGTTGGTTGTTTGATGTAATGTTGAAGATATGATTGAGTCATTGATGTTTTCAGGTTTAGATGCGTGTGAGTTATGTGGGTTTAATCACATGTTTTTCATTGATCAAGTATTTACATTGTTTATCTAATTCCATAAAGATTAACACACTGTTTAATCAGGTGTGTTTGAAACTTTTAATCATCTCAAATACTTTCTCTGAGAATTCTGAACAACATTTATGCTTTTTTGCTAGGTGTTTGATCAAGTTTACCTACTTAAATGGGTGCTTGCGGGTGGTTTAAGAGGTTATTCGGCGTTAAAAGGAAGAAGGAAAACAGACCCAATAATATAGAGGTAAAATGCCATCTTGTAGCAATATTGATTCAGTTGATCATTTTGTTCTTGAAATTATGGATATTATTGATTCCAATTTATTTTTTGAGTGAAATTACTTAATTTGTGATCTTTTTGTTCTTAAAATATGGATACCATGCCATCTTCTAAAAAATTTTCATTGTATTAAGACACCTTAAGCCATCCATAAGAAAATAGAAAAAGGGGATGTTTGACTTGTGAGGTCAAATTTAACACCTTTTGAATTCAAACTCATCTCAAGTGACATTAATATCTTCAGTAGCACTAACTTCCACTGGTAATTTTGATAAGTAAAAGAATATTAATCAACTTAATAATAAGTTTGAGAACTGACATCGCGTGTTAAAGTTGCCAGTTAGTCTGTTTGAACTTCAATATTATCTTTTCTTATAGCAGATACATCAGGATTCCAAGAATTCAAACGGCTCAAGAAGCCGAGATTCGTCTGTGAGAGAATCAAATTTTCGTGCTGGTAGTACGAAAGTTATTGGTCGGAGCACAGGAACAAGAGAATTTGCTGCTACTCGAATTCAAACTGCATATCGTTCTTATCGGGTATACATCTTGATAAATTCACAAAATGATTCCTAACATATAAATAAATGGGTCAGTTTGGGTTGTGTTTCACGGTTTCACCTCAAGCAGGTCAAACAAAAAATGGCTGAAAAGGTAACAGGTCAAATGTCAACTGAAGTAATCTTTAATGCATACACTTATGTATTTAAAGACTTGGAACTTTACTGTAATAACAGTTTTTATAAGCATACTATATGCATTCATTATTAATAAAAAAAGATTGTGTAGGCAAGAAAAGCATTACGTTGCTTGAAAGGCACATCAAGATTTCGGGAGTTAGTCGAGGCTGATGCACTTACAAAACAAGCTGCTTCTGCTCTTAACAAAATACATTTTTGGAGCAAAATGCAAACAGAAATCAGAAACCGACGACATTGGATGGTGGCAGAAGGGCGGATGAAGCAAAAGAAGTTGGAGAATCAAGTGAAATTTGAGTCTAAGCTTCATGAACTTGAGGTATGAACTAACTTTTTCCCATTCTCATAAAGGGTTGTATTTTGCAGTACAAGAATTTAAACCATTTTAGGAAACATAAATACTAGAAGAATACCAAGGGATTTAAAAAGAAAATTGAAAAAGTAATGCACCTAATCTGAAAATGCCTGAGGACATATAGGATGATCCGGTCAATAACACAAATCCAAACACTGGGGTTGGCAATTTGTGTCATGTTCGGGTTGGTGGGTTCGTAAAACCAAATGCAATTAGTTTCTCGTGTCGAAAGATTGAACACGTTTGTTAGAGGGGTCAGCTGTGTTAACTTGTTTGTATGATTAGTATTGTTGTAAACTGATGTAAGATGAAAATCAGCTGCAAAAATGACAAAAGGAAAATAATATAAGATTAGAATGTGTGCTTCTTGTGTTATAGTTTTAAACTCAAACTTTTTAGTTGCAATTGAAACCTTTTTATGAACCGAACTTTATAGCTCCAACATTAACACGTTTTCGTTATGGGCAGTTCAATTAGTATCAGGAATTGAAGCCTTTACTAGACATCCATAATACTTTATAATGGCCATGTATGCACCAACAATTTTGAATGCCTGTCTTTTTTTCCAACAGGTCGAATGGTGTGGTGGGCCCGAGACAATGGAAGAGATCGTGTCAAGGATGCAACAACGCGAGGAAGCCACAAACAAGCGTGAACGAGCAATGGCCTATGCCTTCTATCACCAAGTACGTCTATACCTGCCTTTTTATAATTTACACCTTAACAAGAACCCTAACATCATGATCAAATGAATGATTTTGAAGTTGACCCCCCTTTTTTTAACATTTTGTTAAGTGGAGGGCGAACTCAAATCGATATTTTGGACAAGCTTATTATGATTTAAGCAAGGAGGGCTGGGGATGGAGCTGGAAGGAGCGGTGGATCGCGGTGTGCCCATGGGAGGCTCGGGTGGTTGTGCGGCACCCAAAACCAGGTAAGAAAACAAAGCATGGTGGCGGTGCGCCAAAGATAGTGGTTGCAGTGAAGCCTCATGTGAGTAATGGAAAAGGTGCAATGAAAGGTACTTCATGAAATGATTTGGATGCATAACTGACAATTTTCTTGCTGAGTGGTTTATGATTTTGATCCGTAAGATATATTTGTGTGCTTGTGACTGATTGTTAACGTATAGTTATTATTTAATTGTGTTGATTCATCGGATTATTAGAACCCTTTCTAATAATATATCGCTACTGTCTAAAGAATAATCAGAACCCTTAAAGGTGTAAATGTGTAAACATGTCAAGCTGCTTTTGACCTACTCGAGATCGAATTGTCAAAAGCTGTCGAGATCGAATTGTTAAAAGCTAAAATCATATCAAGTAGCTTTCAAGTTCTTAGTAGCACATGCATACCTCAAGCTTGAATTCTGTTATAAATATAGAACCCAATCGCTTGAAAACGACTTATTACCCGAAGCAACCAAGCATCGATGGAGATGGAACCACTGGGAAGATCAGACTCGTTGATTTATTCTTCTATCACATTCTTTTTGTAGGCTTTTCAAACTACAGTTCAAACTTCACCATCATTGTCATCGTCATCATCTTCTTCCATTTGATTTTTGACGAGTTTGAAACGGAAACGGATACAGAAATGTAGTACACTGTTCTTACCCATGTGACAATCTTTATTTTTTATTTAAACACTAATATATGATCATATGTGACTAATAAAAGCATAATAACAAGACAACAAGCGTCTATGTTTAGTGGACAAGCGTCTATGTTTAGTGGGTGTGTGAGTTTGTCGTTAAAAACCAGTGTGCAACACGCAGGGTCAAACCACCCCAAAACTCAACCAATTTCAAGATCCTAGAAACAGAATACAATCAATACTAGTAAAACAGAGAGTTTAATTCAAGCAGAGTCTAGAGCTGAACAGATAGCTCAATTCATACTTCAAACATGAACACTGAATATTATAATAAAATTGAACATAAACAGAGATTTAAAAACCTGAAATTAAACTCAGATTTCTTCTTCTCACTGTGTATCAGCCATTAGATTCATCAATCTGTCACATTCTGCACAACTCTCACCGGAAAATCATCAAACTTTTCCTGCAATAATTGTTTCCTTTCATGAAAATTAGATCAACTTGAAGAACAAGAACAACATAGAAGTGAATCGAATTGCGATTTGACCTTTGGGAGAGATGATTACGAACAATGGTGATGAATCAATGGCGCGAATCAGAGGAAGCAGAGGACGGCTTATCTGATAAGCCATCCTGCTCCTCCTCATCACCTCGGATTCGTGCTGGAACATCAAACCCCGATAACCCCCCGACGCCGGAAGTGAATCCCGGCATCGGGTGGTGGAAACCCAGGGTCTGATGTGGATCGACCACCACACCAGTGAACTGCAGCGGCTCGACCCCGGCTCGAACCGGAGGTGTGTTACTGGACTGAAGGGGTCCCCTCTGAGAAATATAATTCAACAACTGACCATTTGTTGGTTTTCCGATCAACGGCTGCAGAAACGCCGTCGTGGGTATCGCCGGAGAGTTAAACATAAACCCACTGAACCCACCGTTCTCCGGTCCGGTCTCCGGCCAACCGGAACCGTCGTAATAAATATTATTATCTCCTTGAAACGAGTGAAGAGAGAGCTTCAAATCTTCATTCCGACTACTGAAACTGTGGTGAAATTGTGCACCTGAAGAACCATTGTTGTTCATCGGAGATGAAGGAAAAAAAGACTTGATCGAATCAATCGATGCAGGCAAAAAGCTCGAGTTTTGAACATCACCCATGTGATTACCAACAATATCATCATCTTGGTGCTCCTCCAATTGACTCAATCGATGGTAATTTAGGGTTTCGTCGTTAGGGTTTTGCTCAATATCCACAATTGGGGATGAACCACCGGTGGGTTTCCATGGCGGAAGCTCTGCAAGTTCATCAATGGCGGATTGAGCTTTCCTAATGAGCCAATCGACAGCTTTACTGGGTCGATCGAACCCAAGGCGGTCCTGTACGTCGTAAAATTGTATAGCGGTGTGAGCTGCAAGACGAACACGACGGTCTCGTGGTCCCTTAGCGGTGCACACCTTGCTGTGACGGTCTTTCCGGCCGGTAGACCGTACAATGTGACCACCGTGAACCTCCACTATCTCCCCACCGCCACCGCCGCCGCCGACGGTGGTCCTCAGCCCCAATCTCGACGGCGTAGTAGTTCTCTGGTGGTTGAATTGGTGGTGGTGGTGGTGGTGATGATTTTCTTCCATTTTTTCAGGCGAATTGGGGGTTTGTACAGAAGAAGGGAGATAAGGGCGTTTGTTCTGTAACCCTAATCCGCCATTGAAGAGATGGTGCTGTGAAGAAGATGAAAGCTCTTGACTTTGCTGAAATTGTCGATGAAATTGACGGATTCCATAGGAATGAAACAGATTATCTTCTTCTTCTTCTTCTTCTTCTTCTTCTTCTTCTTCTACATTCAACAGTTCTTGATTTTGATAAAGATGGAGATGATTAGTATTATACCTATTGTGATTGTTACTATTGTTATACCTCTGAGTCTGACAATCCAGATTCACAAAATGATAAACCTAAATTCTGAAGAACCCTGAATCAAAAACTGATGAAGTGAATTAGATCCATAAACTGATGAAGCTAAATTGAGCTGAATTGCAGACTAACCCATGTCTGTAATTCAGTGAAACAGGCTTTAGAATGATAGACCACATGTGGTTGTACAGTACAAGTGCAGAGAGCAGCGAAAATGGGGTTTTGTAGGTGGTTTGTGGTGGTTATGAACAGTAAAAGGGGTGAGGGGGTGAGGGTTTAGAAAGGAAGACATTATTGAATTGGGGCCTACAAGAAAGAAAGAGAAGCCTTTTCGATGGCATTTGCAGTAGGTCAGAAAATATCAACTGATTAAATGTTGGAGCACTGCTCATGACCACTTTGTCATAATATTGTCATTAAGCTACTGATTAAAGATTTAAACCCCGTTCAAGTAAAGATTGTATTCTTGTGAGTGAGAGTGATTTGAAAATAAAACCAATGTAATATGAAAATATAAAAGTTATTGTGTTTAAGTCTTACCTGTAATAAAAGATTTTCAGGCTGAATCATATGATTTTTTTTCACAAATGATATTTTTTCTACTGAGTATGGTTTCGGCCTGCTTACTCAAATAATGAAGATAATAGGATGATCCCGTGACTAGTTAATAATCCAATTTGAGGTGGGTACTTGGTTCTTTAATGTTTACCTTTTAGATCTTTTAATAGAGTTGCTAGATTGCACTCTTTAGCGTTTATAAGTTATAAGATAAGAAAATAGTTAATAAATAGTGTTTGGCCTTTTATGATAAACTGGGCACCATGTGTTGTCACCGAAGCCTACGTTACTAATGTAAACACACGTTATACATAGTACACATATGAAACTTGGTTACCTTATAATGAATCAGGCTATAACTTATTGAATTCATTTTGGAACTCAATTAGTATCGTTTATACTATATAGAATCAGATTACGTTCAGACAGTTATTGATACGAACAGTCTATTTCAAGAAGCAGCTCAAATCTGGCTTGAAACTCAAAAAGTCGCCAACTCATTTTTAGCGAATTGAAGACAAGCTAGATGCGCAAACCACAACCCTTTTTTACATCATGCTTCCTGACGTGAGAATCAATCTGATCGACGAATTGATTGCAACCATGGCTAAGACTTTGTCTATGAACTTAAAACCCATAAAAGAGCAACTTGATGCCTTTATTACCCAACTCGCTGCTCAATTCAGTTAACAAAAACCACAATCAACCACATCTTAAGGACCCATGTGTCTTCCTCGTCAGGAACACCAACGCCAACGCCACTCTCACCACCGCCATCACTTACCCACAATCTCAATATTCCTCCATCAAGACTCACCTTAGCCACATTTACTTGCACAAACATGTGGGTTTGGCTTTTTCAAGTTGGCTAATATTTCATGTTCTATAACATCACACCCCCACAACGAATTAGTTATGGCCTTGTTTAGTCTTCCAGGCAGTGCGTGGAGTTGGTATATACACTCCAACAATAGCTTACTTACTACTCGAGAGGCTTTCACCAAATCATTTGAAAAAGGTTGCGGTCCATCCTCGTATAAGAAACCATCAAGTGGCTTTGTTTAAACTTCAACAAACTTCCATTGTTATCGCATATGTTATCGAATTCGAAAGACTTAGCAACTACATTATTAGTCTACCTCCCAACGCATTCGAACATATTTTTAGAAGAAATCTTTATTCTCAAACCATAAACCTTCATACATCCCTGTCTTCATTGTAACTTCAACCCAATCAACCCTCACATCTTCACCATCACAATCCTTTTACTTTTTAATAGATGTTCCTTCTTTAAAGTTTCAACAACGCTTTATGATGCATGGTTATCTACACATCCCATGCAACTAACTATCTCATTTATTTCCTCACATTTTGTTTAGTTAGTTAGTTATTCTCTAATTCTTATTTCATAAATTTAAATATTTATTCGGAGTTAATAAACTTCAACCCAATGAACCCTCACATATATATTCACCATCATACAATGTTCGTTATGTTAAAATTGTAGTAATTTAGTATCTAAGTTCTCTAACCTAAATGATAATATATGTATTTTTAGTCAAAGGTAACTAGTGGCGGAACCAGGATTTTTAACAAGTGGGGTCACTATTTTTCATTGATTCGTTTAATAACAAAATAATATCAAAATTTTCAGCTTGTGCGGTCGGGTTTGGTCGGGTTGGTTTGGTTCGGAATGTAATTAAATTGCATTGAAAATATTAGCAAAAATATAATATCAAAATCGGGGCAATCCGTCTAGTTTTTGGTTGTATGGAGAAAAAATGGGGGCTAGGGTTTTATTTTGTGTTATTAAAGTAAAAGTATTTTGATAATTTTACTTAAACAAAGAAGGGAAAAAAAACTAGTATAGGTTTCAAACTCGTGACCTCCAACTATTCAAACGTGCATGGCTTCAAGGGGGAATTTACCACTAAACCAACTACATATTTGTGTTATTTTATCAAACTTTAATATATTAATGGGTTCATTTACTGTAAAACTATGGATTCACTAAAAAATCCGGCATTATACTTTACACTACGGGTTCAAAAATCAATGGGGTCACTTGACCCCGTAACCGTATGCCTAGTTCCGCCCCTGAAGGTAACGACTCAAATTTCGTCAATAGAATCCATCAAAACATAAAACATGAAATTATCATCCGTTTATATGTGCCTAGCATATTTACTTTTAATATAATTTATTTGTTTACGAATTAGGGTTAAGATGTGACATTGTTGACCCAATTTTTACTTGCAAAACTTGATTTGAAAGATTTGTTGTGTGTCTCCCTTATTGTAGTATTTATATGACATTATATTCATAAGGAGTGATATCATTTACAAGTCATTTAAAACAATAATTAATTGTCATAAAGATAAGAGTTCTAATGTCACCTCCATATTTGTTGAGATTGTATCAACAATGGAGGAAAAAGATTGTTCCATTGGCTTATTCATGTTTTCTTCATTATTATTATTTTCAAGTGCATGCATGTGACTTTTACTATCAAAAAGTTAGGGACTTTAGATGATGTCATAGATGTTTAAGTGTTTAGAACATCACAATGGGGCCATGGGGGCACCCTTGAGCCAACATTAGGCCCACATGGAACCGCACTTGTGAAGGGTTGGACTGGAGCTCGACGTTTGCAAGGCCATTAAAACTTAAAATGTGGCATATTAATAACTTGTATATCATGTGATTAGTGGCTTGATATGACCATTTATTGGTTAATAGCATTCATTAGGTTCTCTATTATTATTTGAGTGTTTTTCCTATATATATGAGTGATGGTTGTGTGTAGTTGTAAGTGAATAAAAAAAATATTATTGTTCATCCTCATATTTGAAAAAACATAGTACAACCACATAAAATTTTTAATATTTTTGAAAGTGTTTGTGAGTGGATGAAAGAAAAAAATAATGCTTTTAATGTAAATATACTAATAAGAGTAGAAAAGCTAGTATGAATATTTTAAAAATGGAGTGCGTGAAAAAATAAGGTTTTTAGAGTGTT
>BJCM01062326.1:30307-45863 GCA_018326385.1 Flaveria bidentis | reverse complement strand
TATATATATATAAATAACCAAGTGTTGAGTGATTTTTGTGAGCGGTTTATACTCATGCATAAAAGAAATTTCGTAGGCATGTAATGCTCATTTAAATATTACTAGTATTTTTTAAAAGAGCAAGCTTAAAACACTCGGTTTCTTTTTATAATGGTGCCATGTTTGATAGTCAATCATGAATTTAGATCTTCATTTAACAAATGGTTTGCCTCCCACCATCTTTTATGTCAATGGGATTTCTTTTGTTAAATGGTTGCATGAGAGTTTGCTTGAGGACAAGCAAAGTTCAAGTGTGGGGATGTTTAATATGATAATAAATATACATGTTTTCAATATATATTTCTTTGCATTTTAAGTCAATTTTGATACAATATTCATAATTTAGACACTTATTTGTGTTCTAATTGAATTTTGTAGTTTTTGGATGAAGCTCGTTGATTTTTGTGAAGAAAATCCAAGATTTAAAAAAGTTCAAGAAGAAAAACGCTTCTGATATGACTATATTGAACTGAATATGGCCATATAAGCTGTCAAACTGAATATGACCATATTCGGGCAGAAAACAGGTTATAACCCTAGTACACCTCATTTCCGAAAACACATTCTTTTCTTTCAAAACCCTAGCCTCCCACAAACCCTTAAGTGTATTTGAGCATTTCTCAAGAGTTTTTGGGAGATTTGAAGGTCAAGATTGAAGATTTCACATATTCAAGAAGGATTTAACATCATTCACCCTATTTCCACTCAAAATTGGTTTGAATTTCTCTAGATCTACTATGAGTTCTTACATGTTCTTGAGTTTGGGTGTGTCTTTTGTAAGCCTTATGGGCTAAACTCTTATTATCACTTGGATTAGATGAAACTTAGCATGATTTAACAACTTGTACATGATTCTTGGTGTTGTTTATGTTAATGTCATGATGAAACTTGATTATTCTTCAATGATTATGTGTATTTGTTCTAGTTTGATGAAATGTTCAACCTTGTGAGTGTTGTAAGCATGTTATGTTGGAAAACCTCATGTTCTTACAATATTTATGCATATGATTGCATCTTTTGTATGTAATTTTGTGACAATTGACTAGAATTGATGAATAAAGGTTGGGGGTTTGGTAAAATTGGGTAAATATGTATCCTTATGCTTATGTTGAGAAAACCATGGTGTATGTCATGAATCTCTCTTGTCATTGGTTATGAAATGATTTTGTAATTGTGGTTTGATGTTCATGAGTTGAATGATAGTTATAGTTTTGTCTATTTTACATAAGTTAAGATGGTTGTCATTTGTTTATCGTGTTAACTTTTCAAAAAATTGTGGAATTAGGTAACCCTAATGGGAGTCTAATTCATCTTTAACATTGACATAATTGTATCGTTAGTTCTTCATGGCATAACTTTAGGTGACTATTATGTGTTTATCGTTCTAGCTTTCCGAATGATTATATGTCTAGATATGCTTGACGGGGGTTTAAGTTACTTTCATGTTTCATGTGTAAAAAATGATCTTACCTTGAGTTTGTGCTATTTGTTAATTCTATGCTAAGTGGAATCAAAGTCCAAGTGATATCTTTAATTGATTGTGTATTTTCGTCTTTACTTTCTTAATTTATTAGTTTCAATTGCTAATCGTTTTAGTTAATTATAATATTCATAAATCCAAACTCAATTAATCGGTTAAATAGTGATGATGATTTAGTATCGGGAGCCATTGTGTCCACGGATCGATACTCGGTTCTTACCTCAAGCTATACTACTATACAATAGGTGTGTTTGCCTATTGTGTGTAGTTAGTCTAAAGGTGATAATCGTTTCTTTAAAATTAAAACAAATTGTGTGAATTTTTATATCAAAATATATATGTATACTTTACACACATCACTTAATAAGATATACGTTCTTACAACTTCCTATTATCCTGTAAACTTTAAAGGGCAAACAAAATTTCATAAATATGTTTACTTTTAAGTATCTATTTTTACTACTCACATAGGAGACCCGAAATCTTAAAAACAGCACTAACACATACTTATTTGCTTAAATAATATATAAAATGAGGGAATGAGAAAGAAGAAAATGTAGCGTGAACGGGAATAAAGTACCTATAGTTATGTGTTTTTTTAAGTACCACAAATTATTTAAAAAAATACCTTAATATATTCATACACACACATTTGAAGCACTAAAAACGAAGATGATATTGAAGTGTCCTCTTGATAGTTAAGTTCATATGGACTGATATGGACATCTATTGTTTGTTTTTTCTCAAACTTAATTAAACGTTTGTTTTCATTCCCTCAAATTCATATAAAAACTAATAGATATAATTTTATTTTACCGATTATTAACATCTATATAAATATTATAATAATACTTTTTAAACCATCATCTCAAAATTTACCATATGGCTTAGTAGTTGTTAGGTGATATTTGTCATGTTTAGAGTTTATATGATTGATGGCATGTATGTTATTTAAAATGCTTTATAGGTTTTCTCTTTTTTCCTTTAAATTTAGCCTAGAAGGAAAGTGAAGAAAACATCAAAAACTAAAAATAAAAATAAAAATATTTTGTGTATAGATTTTTGTTAGGAGTAACGGAGAGTTTATGTGATTTTTTTTATAGATTTGACATTCGTTACTTACCATATGAAACACATATTTTAGATTATGTTCCAAGGTGTACCTCACATATTTGCATTTGGCTACATGTGAGGGTATGTCCTATATGCCTTCGACTATTGTAAAATGACACATCCCATATGTAATACGTTTTAGATGTACATGTAAAAATCTTGATACATTTGTTAAAAAAATTTAATGTTCTAACACAAACCTAACAGATAACAGTACTGGTTATTTAACCAATCCAACACAAACCAGTTCTACCCGATTGCAGCTTACCCACATCGCAAACTAGTTAGGAATTGGTTTTTTTCTACCAGCTTTAGTCTAGTTAAAAACGTAACCGATTAGCAACTTAACGAACCAATTACACCACGTATGTTTATAACTTTATATACCTTCTCAAACTAGTTGATAGCCGAGATTGTTAAATAACCAGTTTTGACTACTAACCGAGTTGGTTAACAACCAACCGGTTTTTTATAAACCGATTTGTTCACCTCTAGTTTTACTAATAATCTTCCATCTCCGAAAACCATGCTTCCAAGTTCCAAGAGTCCAAGAGAAGCCCATGAACTAAAAGCCCAAAATACTAAACTCGTTTACCCGTGTTTAGTAGACGCCAATCCATGTCTACATCACCACCAATGCAGGCCCAAATAAAACCTTAATAACTTCATAGTTCTTACAAGATGTGTAGAAATCAGTTTTTTTTAAACCGATTCGGTTATCAACTGAACTGTTTTTTTGTTATGTAATCAAAACGTTTTTTTTTCAACCGGTTAGGTCTATAAACCGGTTTATTTAACTGAGCACTCAAACCGTTTGGACAAGTTCTGAAACTGGTTTTTGAAAAAACCTGTTGTTTTACCGGTTCAATTGGTTTTTTATTTGAACTGGTCTTAAAACTAGTTTTGGATATGGGGTTGCCAAACCAGTATACAAACTGCGGTATGAATGGGGCTGGAACTAGTTTGGCTAGAACTGGTTTTTTCCGAACCGATCTAGTTTTTTTTTTAACCTCTAATTCTTACTTCTTAGTACAACTAAGGCTGTAAAACAAACCGAACGTTCACCGAACAGTTCGTGAACCACTCGGCGGGAAATTCGTTTATGTTCGTTTGTTTAATAAATAAATGGGCATCGTTCGTTTAGTTAAACAAACAAACATGAACAGAGATTGTGTTTGTTCATTTATGTTCGTGAACGTTTGGTAATGTTTTCTTTAACGTTCGTTTGTGTTTGTTCATTTAAAAGTTATGTTTGAGATAATTATGCTAAATATTTATTTATATTTAAAGTTGTGTTTGTTCATTTGTGTTTGTTTATAGTGTTTGTGATATAAGTTGTGGAATCAATATATAATGGTTTGTATATATAAGTTTGAGGAAATTTTGTTTGCATGCACTAATGTTTATGAATATTTTTGTGTGTGTGCTTGCGTTTGTTTATGTTTGTAAACAGTTCACGGACATATTCATTTTTCTGATAAACAAATATGAACAAGAAATGTCATTCGGTAAATGTTTATGAACAGTTCATGAACAAATTATTTTCTTAATGAACGAACATGAACAAGGTTTCTTTGTGTTCATTCGGTTTGTTTACAGCCCTAAGTACAAGGCTTAGAGTTAGCGTTTAAGTGAGGCCCACCAAGCAAGAGTCGTAATCCAAATAAGTTTTGGCCCATATAGTTAGTCTAACTTGAATAAGCCCATGGTCAAACTATACAGCTCGCAACAAAAGCCCAACACCCACCAATTAATAAAACCATGCGAACTAGACCAACAAAACAACCAACTATGGATATCGAAGATAATTAGATAAAGAAAACCATCATATAAACAAATTTGAGATGTAATAAACGGGACAATGTACCTTATGCAACCGCGAATATTTCATAAATCATATTCGAACATGTAACCAAAAACGAGGTTCAAACAATAGCGCTAACTAGAAGTAAGTTCCATGTGTCTGGAAGCCCAGCGACGCACCAATGTGTGCAATCCATTCCTTTGAATGCATTAAAACTACTTGGGTGTGCATCTTTTCTCAATTGAGACATTCTTGTTATGTTGAGCAATGACACTGGTTTTGTAATGCCGTTTAAAACTTGCTCTATCACCATCTCTGCTGTCGGTATGCCTCCAAGGTACGTTGATCCTTCCACTGGACGTGTTTCCTTGGCACAATTTGTCACCCCCGTCTCGTTCCAGTCTGACCCGCTAAAGAAATTTTGGTTCCAATAGTCAATAATTTGATGAAACTCATCTCAAGGGGAAAAAAGTTAGTTTTATAAGATATAAAATATTGGATGAATATCATTAAACAGTAAGGTTACAATAATTTAACTAGACTTATGGGCTCATACTAATAAACCCTAGTTTGATAATACAATCCAATACTCCTTCGTAATCAGAGTGGGATGAAAGTAGGAACAAGAAGCTTAAATTGAAAAATATAAAAAAAAACAAAAGCATAAAAACAAGAATAAGAGAAATAGGCGGAAATCCAAACTTCTAGGGTTTCTCGTAATCTTTATATATTTTAACATAACTATTAACTATTTTCCCATGTTACATTGTATCAGAGTTTTAAAGTTTTGGATATTTCTCTTCTTCTTCCACACTAATACAGTTTAATAAATGAAAGTTGACAATAAACGTAGACGTAGCAATTGTAACCCATTTATATGTAAAAAAGGCACTTGTTTATTTTGATTAAACGAATCGTGTTCATGAATTGAGAGGTGGAAGACGACACAAATAAGAAAATCATGTCGCACGTATAGACACGAGCATGACTTTTTCAACCTTGCCTTTGGTATCAAGTGCGTTCCGTCAACCAAATGTTAATTGATTTGTTATAAAAAGAGTAAGTATACTTTACTTGTAATGAGACGGAGAAACTCCTTGGAAAATCACTGTTGTTTTCTCGGTGTTTACATCTGAGTCGACCCAATTCGCCCAAGTCGTTAAACCTTCATGAAAAGCAACCATTCTATCCATGTCCTTGATTATTTTTGTACCTATTTGGATGTAATCCCATCTACATCAAATTTTAACATCCATTAGTAATACATCAAATTTTAACATCCATTAGTAAACTATCTAACGTTATATAGTCACATGAACATATAAGTCATGTACACACGGTTGTTTTGGGCCTCGACGATACCACCAAAGCCAAGTATTAAAGATCAAAACATCGTTCGCCTTCCATAAATCACTGTTTGTAATGGAATCTAACTTCAAAACACGACCAATGTCCTCCTCCGCAATGTCAACCAAGTAATGTGACACGAAAACTGAAATTGAAACTCCATAGTCCTACGAATTGAGATAATAATTATCTCATAGTAATAATTAATAAAGAAACATCGTAAAAAATGCATACAACAGGTCCAAAGTAACGACTTATAACCTCAAATGTGACAGTTGTGGTGGAGTTGACTGTACGTTCAATTATTATAGATTGTGAAGGCAAGTAAGCATGAAGAAGACACATCATCGATTGCCATTGATTTACGCTTATTGAATCTCCGACGTACATTATTTTCTTTCCGGTCATTTTTCTTAAGAATTCTTCGGCGTTAAATCTGCAATGTAAAATTGCAAATGTTAATAAGTATGGAATTGTACTTGTGTCTTAAAGGTGTAAGGTCGTGACCATATGATGTATGCTTAAATGTATATTGGCTTGTTATAATTCTTAAGAAACGAAATATCAATAACAAAAAAGTAATGCATTAGCTTAATTTTCTTCAAATATATGAGATACAGTTTTAAATTGATTTATTTTTATCTATAATATGTATAAAGAATATGAGATGAGTATTTTAAGATACCACAAAGTTAAAAACACTTATTATATTCAATACATAAATTATAATTACTTTTGAGGGTAAAATAGTATTTATAGCATTATTTACAAACTACCTATTACAATTAAATATAATATATAACCAATGTTTTCAGAACCGAATCGGACGTTAACCGGATGTCTTACTAGTTCGGTGGTCGGACCGAATTTAACTATATTTATAATGTAATTAAATATAAGTAATTTATATATGATTTATATATGTATTTTATAGTTATATATAAAATTTAACTACATTTGTATATCTAACGTACTAATTTTTGGTTTAACACCCCGTTTTTAGCCATTAACATAAAAAAACACCAAAACCGGTCCGGTTTCCCGGTTCGACCACCTAAAACCGAACCATAGCAGACCGAACCGGCCACCTGACCAATCCCCGGTTGAACCGACGGGTCTGATCCGGTCTCTATAACATTGATAATAACCTTACACTTACTAACACTTGCATAAAATTTTATATTTATTTAACCATAAACCAAAAAAACTTTATGTGTATTAAGATTTAGCTATATCTTTTAATCTATCACATATAAAAACGTTTTGAGAATACAACCTAAACTTTGTTTTTTTAAACATTTTGCTGTAAACTTTTTGCTGTAAACTTTTTGCTGAATAAATCTGTATTTTGTGAGCTACAATAAGTTAACGTATATATGTACAAATAGTCATGCAAAATCCATTTATTTGGTGTTTTAATTTTTAACTTGAAAAAACATAATAGATTTTTGTAAAGCTACTATAGAATAACAAAATATTAAATGTATAATGTCACACCCGACCCTTCGCATCAACAATATTGTTCGCTTTGCCCATGAGGAGCTCACAGATTTGCTTTTGGTTGCCCGGGTGAAAACTTCCCAAGGAGGTCACCCATCCTCGATTGCTCTCACCCGAGCACGCTTAACTGTGGAGTTCTCCTCTCATTCATAGCCAATACGCCCAAAACGCGTTGTTAATGTTAGAGACCAGACATTCCTTATGAACCAGGAATCTCTCATGTCCACGGCCGATGTGGGATATGTGTAGGGTGTCATATATAATGCAAAATGACATCCGCCGGATGTAAAATGACATCCCGCCGCATTGTGCGGGCACCCTTCTAATCTTATTAATAAGTATGGTTTGTTATTGAATTAAATCTATAAACTATAATAAAAGAAGGTTTCTTAAGACATGTGTTATCATTCTATTATAACAAAAAATTTATTTTCCGTCTTTTTTCATAATAAATACTAAAATTATAAAAAAAATTAGTTTGACTTTCCTTTTAACTAAAATATGTTTTATATATATATATATATATATATATATATATATATTTGTGTTTCTTGTCTCTCTCTCATTTAAAATAATAATTATTGCAAATAAGTAAACTAAACTATTAAACATCTAAAATATAAATATAGTTATTTTATAATTTATTAATACATATTAATTATAAAGTAATAATTTTTAATTCATTATGTGTTACTTTTAAATTTTCATTATATTTTTATTTTAACAATGAATAATAACATTTAGAAAATAAAATATTAATAAAACTAATTATTTTAATATGTTTATTTATTTTACCCATATAATATATGAATTCTAAACTAGTAACTAATATGAATCACATTAAATAATTTATACTTAATTATTGTTATATTGAATACACTTTATCATTATCTGTACCTAAACAAAATAATAACGATGTCATCGTTCAATTTAGTGGGCATGAGTCACGTACGTAACTAAATATGAATTGACCTTCAACTTTCAATAACGATAAAATAAAATACGATGTCGTTTAAAAAAACTATCTAATATATGTTATCTACAAATAAATAAATTTTGCATTAATATATAGTATGCAAAAGTTATATTTAGACGTACAATCTGTTATCATACGTTGTCATAAGTCACTATTAAAATCTTTTATGTGAACAAAACAAATTGACACAGATGGTCTCGTGACTTAATGGCACATGTTGTTCATCTCTTTCATTCCGTACGAGTTCAAGTTCAACAAAATAATAAGTGGAATTTAGAAGTAAATTATAAAGATGATATGTTACAAAATTTGATTGTCCATTTTATAATCATTCAATAGATAATAAAAATTAACCAAACATGTAATGAAGATGAACTAAATTATATATGCAACCATTACGTGTGAATATTGTGACATTTAAACAAGGCGTATGAAAGAGAGAATCTAGCGTGTGTTTAGATTATGACAATAACAGACAACATCAAACATACACGTATCTATCTATATGCTCAAGATTTGTATATAGTTGTATATATGTACATGCTTATGTATGTATGTATATATGTATGCATTCATGCATGTATATCCATCTATAGTACGTATGTATGTACGTACGTATATATGTATCTATAAGTTAGAGAAGGCGGTGTGTATATATATATATATACCTAGGCAAGTTGCAATTGTCGGGCTGCCATCTGAACTTGAGGTAGTTTAGATCAGGGCGGCCGTATTTGATGCAGTCATATTCCTTCCGAATGTGTGGACATTCTGATGAATCGTACATGGGATATGACTCGTCATACACCCAACTTCCTTGGTAAAAATCACACTCGTCATCATATGATGTTGCTCCCCACATAAGTGCACAAATAATAAGCGCATACCAGCATCCTCCTTTATCCCGACAACCCATCACCAATCCCACCACGCAGAGACACATATAATATCAGTGTGTGCGTGTGCGCGCGTACGTGTAACACATATAATATCAGTGTGTGCATGTGCGCGCGTGTGTATGTATTTATAGGGAGGGAGAGAGATATTGGTTTTGTTCGAAGAGAGAAGGATGGTGATGAGGACCACCATGTTTGTTGTTATCTCTAGAATTAAATTTCATTAGGTGATATCAATTGTTAGATGTCAAATCTACAATTTGAAGGATTAAGTGGTACGGAACATTAATTTGGATAATGATCGCAGATTCAAAAATACTTAATTTTAGAAAATTAAGTGAATCACGATTTATCTTATCAAGAATATAAGATTATTGTTGATCATTATAAACTAGATAATCTATAGGATACAAATGTGTGAATATTATTGATATATTGATTAGATAAATAATATTGTGCCGTTCATAAAAAAACATAAATGCTTTTGTGTGAACTTTACACCAATAGAGAGAGAATTATATGATATCCCCATATAAATTACATATTTTTTCAAAGCACAAGTTTTGAATACGTAACGTACAATGGTTATCAATTTCAAACATAATTTAGAGAAATATATGATTTTACAAGTTTAGAGAATGGATATATAAAATTGCCCTTTTTGATATATTAATAAAGTATGTAAATCATTATAATTACATGCATTAACTTGTACTTTTCTCAAATATGAGAAAGTAAATTGAGTACCATATTAAAATTTAAGTTTCCAAAATAATATTGCATGGATTGCAATGGAAGTTAAATATCAATGTCAAATTACGTGTGGAATATGCCCATTTGAAAAGTAACAAGAATTATAAACAACAATTTGTCTATATATGTCATTTTTTAACAAAAAAAGATTTGTTATATATAAATATGTTAGCCATACATATATAATAAAATTAAAGTTATACATTTATATCTTTATGTACATGAAAGTAAATGAAACATAATAAAAGTTTTAAATGTCTAATACTTATTTTATATTTTGCTGAGTTTGCCATCGATGAAGACAAAATCATCACGGTTAGATATTCACGTGTGTCATGGAAATTATGGAATGGATACATGTGAAAGACAAATGAACTTTTCTTGATTAATTAAATTTAATTTTTTTAAATTTAATTTTTTTAATTTTTAAAAATACTTAATATGATTTATAAAACAAAATTTTAATGAATGTTTTTAGGAGACACACCATCATTATTTTCACTCATTAACATATACCGGAGAGTTAACTTGAAAATGATTTACGTCAGTTGAATTAAATTTATTTAATACAAATGATAAATAGAAAGAAATTAAAATACTAAAAACAAAATAGTCTTTATCCGATTTCGTTACATGCCAATTTATTTTCCTATTAATACTTTTTCATACAAAATGTACTAATAACCTATTTTAAACATGCTACTTATTTTCTGTCTTCAAGTAATATGTAGAAAAGTATATCTTTTTTCTATATTTTTATTTATTTAAAGCTAAATAGTCAGAATTTAATGTTACAAAATATTTATAAAAAAATATTTACAGAAGATCCACCAAGTATACAGAATGTAAAATGGATTTGAGTAACTTTTTATATACAAACACTGTTTGGGCCATTTGAAAAAATCATTTGTAACTAATAAAAAGTTGCACAGCTAACAAGTCAGATTTTTGGCCCAAAACGGTTCAAGTCGGGTCAAACTTTATCACACTCGGTTTTTCGTGAAACCGGATCGGGTTCCAACCTTGTTTTCGAGGAGAGAATGACAGTTTGGTTTAAAACCAGTTCCATCTATCCTCGTCGTACGCTTAGCTCAATCGGCCGACCACATGAACGGTCTAGATCTGTTTCTATAACCAAATCATGGCAAATGTTAACTTTTTTCGACATAAAAAACTATCATGCACAGTTAGTTAAGCCTGCAGAAATCATACTCATAGACCGTCGTATGGGTATATTGAGTCGATAAACATATGACCAAAACGACATATAATGTTATACCAGTTAAACATAGACTAACCAAAATGAGCAATAATCACACACCATAACACCATTTTCTCATCTGGTAAACCTTCAACTACAGTGATCTAGTTATCTTCTGCACAAACAAGATCCAAACAACCACAAGACTCAAACATCTTCTGATAACAATGCATCGTCCCATTTAAACGTTCGAGGCGTTTTTACACTTGTTGAAACGTTCGACTGCTTGTGTGGATGTAGAAAGTTCTGACGAAGGTTCACTGATTGTTTTCATGGTAAAGGTAAAAGTTAAAACTATAAAACCTCGAAAGTCAAAAGTTGCTCTGATACAATTTTTACAGAGTTTGATTAAAAATCGAGGGAAATAGAACTAGAGGAGGGATTTCATACACATATTTGTATCTCCCTTCAAAAATATACGATGACTTTTGAATATGTTACATTGAAGAACAGTAGATGAGGAATTTTTAAGCAATCTTTGAAGTTCTTGGCTAAACATGTCATGAACAAGTGACGTGTTACACCTGATCTAAGTTGCCACTGATCACTTGTTGTTGTTGCCATTGAGAGTTGTTGTTGATCATAGTTGCCGATGATTAGTAACAACTTAATACTAAACAACAGTTCGTTTTGATGATTAATTTTTAGGCAATCTTTTGATCATATATGCACTCCACATCCCCTATGTCATATCAATTTTGTTCTAATGTCATTCTCTGGTCTCAAGTAAATCAGTTATGCTTATTATGATTTTGATGACACTACAATCACTAACAAAATGAAAGCTAGTATCCTTTTGACGGTCGGTATGCAACTCCATTTACATATGTTTCACGACTCATAGTAGCCTTTTTTGTACAGTAATTACCAATATCATTAAGATTGGAGAAACAAGAAAGATCACATATGGTAGAGCTTGAGTAACAACATCTTCTTCGCCTTCAATTTCATTTGCAGACACATTGTTCTTGTTTTCAACAAATGCATCAAAAAAGTTTTGGTACCCCGTTTTACGTTTAGAAACACTTGAGCTTGTCACCTTCATCATCTCCATTGCCTGAAACTCACAGTTTTGACTTTAGACAGTCAAATCTAACAGAAGTTTTGCATTCATTTAGCTGAATCTATAATATACGTAATCAAAATAAACAACTTTGAAGACATATGATCATCACCTGGAAGCTGAACATGAACTGCCTTGCTTTCTTGCTCACGGCAACATTTGGGTGAGACTGCAGCTTCTCATACATAACACGCGCTTCATTCGATCTGTCAGCAGAAGAAACAAATAAAAATCTACTTCTGATAAACATACATGAAAGTAACAATTTTCATATGATATTAGTTGGAATGCTACCTATCAAGATAAAATCTTTAGACTAAATTTACCTATATTCCATCAATATCATATGAATTATTAGATATCTGCATCATAATAAAGTAGCAAAAATAGCAAGTCTAAACCTGTTGAGGGAGTCTTGACAAATAGACCATTGCAATGCAGCTAACCCATGAAGCTCACTCTGCATAAGACCACAAGATTCATACTTTTTTAAAGCATCTACTCAACGATGCAAATGACTCCAACAGGCTAATCATCAATTTAATTTTGTCATGTTGATGATTAATAATAGAGATTACTATTCCATAAGTTAAATTTTTAGTAGTGGAGGCAATTTCTAAGGGGGAACTAGAAAAATTCAGCTTTAAAGGAAACGGGTCAAAAGTCGCCCAAAGAAGTATAAAACCGCCTAAATCATACTACTCAGAAAATTAAACTATTATTTAACTATAATAAATATATTGTAATCACATGTTGCCTAACCCACATTACCTGGTATACCAACTTGTCCATAACTTTTTCATAAAATGGTATTGCATCCTTGAGCTTTCCAATCTCCATTAAATAATCTCCGTCCTTCAAATCCTATGCATGTTAAAAGAAACGACAAGAATAAATTTACACGATTTATTAACTAATTTTCAAAGAATAAAATGAAAAGGCTACATGTGAAAACGGTACCATCAAGTTTCAAGCACACCTTCTCACAATCAGCTTTCAGCTTAGGATCAATAAGCAAACCCATCTGGCGGTTATAGGCAGCAATCATTTGTCTTGTGCGAGCCTGTTTGGCAGCCTTGGATTCTGCTGTTTCAAGCACCTCTCCGGGTCGAATGGTTTTCCCGCCACCATACTGAATTATATCGAGTACAACATTAGAACATAACTGAGACCAAACATATGTAATATTTATCCTATAATTCTACATTCCTAATCAACAAGCACACCACTTGATGTGTTGAAGTTCCTACTGTATTTAGAGTCGTATGATTACAGATGGCACGTTAAATGTATCATCTTACTGTTTTGGAAATGTTATTCGGTCTAGGGAAAACTCCCCATGTAGAGACTTTGGGCTTATAAAGTTCATCACCATCTTCTGTAGTCGCATTTGAATCGGAGGCTTTTTCATTTCCAAATTTGCTTGTATCCCCAACAATGATTTCAACATCAGGCAAATCACCTGATGGAAAAGGATCACTTATTGGAATCAAACCAGCTGGTAATCCTCTGCCTTCCTTCTTATCAGCAAACCCTAAGCCCACAAAGTCAATTGCTGATACTTTGGGCTCATCCTTCTTATCAATTCTCTCAAATTCATTCACTTGCTCAAATCCTACAGCACAAATTCACAAGCAATAGTTCAAAGAGATTCTAATAATCCTTGAAGATAAACAATCCAAACTAAAGGAATTTAAGCTGAAACTAAACACTTACAACTACAACAAACATACCCAGTAAAATCTCGTTCATAACAGAGCAATAGATAGTGTCTGAGGGATATATACTAGGGTGTCAATTATGTCGGGTTGATAGATTGAATTGTTCAACCAGAATGAGACGCATATTTATATTCATGTAAAAATCACCAACCTTGACCCACACACACTTAAACTCGTGTAACCTGAACAAGACCCGTTTATCTATTGTGTCAAACAGGTTGGCGGATAATAGTCAAGTTAATCGGGTTGATGAGTTGTAAAAAATGATATAATCTCATTCATAGCACAACTATTGACAGGTTCTGTAAGATATATACTAAGGGTGTCAATCATGTCAGGTTGATGGGTTGAATTGTTCAATCCGAATGCGACCCATATTTTTATTCATGTATAAAATAATAATCCTAACCGGTGTAACCCGAACATGACCCGTTTATCTATTCGTGTCAAACAATTTGGCAGGTAATATAACAGGTTGTCTGCTCGACTACATTAAACAGAACAACTCAAACACTACTTGTGTTTAACAAGTTAGATACACCAACCCAAAATCAAGACTTCAACAAAACTAACAATCATAGTTCATCACAACCAATCAAGATATAACAAGTTAATATCCACCTTTATTCGTCTCTGCAAATGCTCCCTCCATTGTACCTTTGGAGATTGACCCATCACCATTTCCCCCAATTTCTGATTTCTGTTTCACAAAGTCTTGATCTTGATCGATTTTAGGAGTTGGGTTCGATTTGATTGCTTTCTTGTAGGCTTTGGCTCGGGCTAACGCGAGCTTAACTGGGTCCGATTCCTGTGAGTCCGATGATGATGATGATGATGAGTCTTTGAGGGCTCTGATTAGAGTGATGCTTCTTCTGTGAGTTGTTTCGATTGAGGGTTTGATTGATATGTTTGATAGAAAGGGATATTGGGTCATTGAAGAAGCCATTGCATCCTCTGTGAAAGGTGTGTGAGAGCTTTTGCTCCCATGGAAGATGAAGACGAAGAAGACGATATGGATTGGTGTTCCGTTATGTGTTACACGTGTTGGCTTTTAAGCCTTTTAAAATGTGTTGTAACGTTGGATGTTAAAGTAGATGATTTTGGTTTTATTTATTAAAAGAGTTAATTACCTAGATAGTCCCTTTGATTTATGAAAAATAACAAGTTTGAATATTAAGCAAAAAAAGTAATACCTTTAAGTTTTGCAGTTTTAATTTTAACCGAATTTGGCTATTAATACTAACTTCTATTAATTATTTTGTAAGGTTCAAGGGTATTTTGGTCATTCCATATTTAAGAGATTGATTATGTAACTTAAGTGATGGACTACTTTTGTAATTTACTTAAATATTATGTGTTATTATTCGTATATAAAATCTAAATTCCAATCCACCACTTAGATGCAAACACACCCACCTACCACCATGGGCTTCACTAGCGCCGACAACCACCAGAGCCGGCTGCCACCACCGCCGGCCACCACCAACGCAGGTGGCCCCCACCACCGGCCGCCACCAATGCAAGCCGTCACCAACGCCGGCCCCCACCCAACATTCACCTCTGGAACATCATCTCACAACCACCACTGCTAACCCCCCCCCCC